>APFE031140915.1:296208-346714 GCA_000404065.3 Pinus taeda
AGTTACAAAATGTACAATGGTAAAGAAACACACTTTACCTAACTCTATACCTAACTCTATACTAGACCAAGTTGAACTTAACTATTTCCTATGTGTCGGAATATCCTAACAGAAGAGTGACAAGCATTAGCTCTCTATCAGATATGGGCTCTCCAGTAGTCTACAATTGAGATCCTTGGGTTGGGATATCCTCATAACATAAGATTGCATAGGTTCCCCCTTGTTCATCTTCATGTCCTTAAGTTGACTCTTCAAGGAAAGGATATCATTCAAATTGTTGACCTCATACATCCCAACTAGCTTATCATATATGTATTTAGACTACTTCAATTTTACAATATAAGTAAGAAAATGATCTTTCAAAGAATCAGTAAGAATTTTCTTGGCTTTGATATCACCTTTATTATATTTGGCCTTGATAGCAGCCCGAGCATTTTCCGGTGGCTCGGGTACTTTTCCTTCCACATATTCCAAGACATCATTATCATCCAATATCGCTTCAACCATGATATTCCAAGCAACAAAATTTGATGAGTCACCAAGCTTCTCTATATTATTGAAGTAAGAGATAGACATTTTGACCAAGTCAAATAGGCTCCTTTAGCTTCATTCCAATATGATTGCTTCAAAGGTGATTTCTCTTGTCTCTTATTTCCTTGGGCTTGTCTTCATGTTAAATCTGATCCCATGTTAATTTTTCACTGTTTTATGCTTAGTAGAATCACTTGGACCAATTATTTCTTCAATTAGAAATCACATTTTAAACCAATTTAATATTCTAATAAAAATGAGAATTTATAGATAGAACAATAAATCCAAGATGCAATAGAATATAGTCAATATCAATGACAAGTGACACAAGATTTAGTCAAAGACTAGGGGAAAACCCCACAAGGAGGAAAACCCTTTCAAATTCTTCTTCTATTAGGTTGTCATCAAATGTTTAGCAAAGATATACAATGAGTCAAAGGATAATATCTTTGACCCACAAATTCAACTAAACAATATCCAATGAGAGATGAACCCAAAATTCAAATCTGATCCAAAGTAAAATTTTACTATTTTTGGTGAAAGTAAACAATAGTGAACAAAAATGAACAACAACCAAAGTTGCCCTAACCAATCAACATTCAATAGTCAAATCAGCCCCAATTTAGCTTGGTCAAAGGTAAAAAATTCAGCCTATGTTGGTTAAAATTCAGTGAAAACAATCCCAAAAGGTCTCGATCAAAGGAGAGAGATAGCTACGGTCAAGCTTCAAATTTCCGCAGTAAAAATTTAGTCAATGGACGTGCAGTCAACCCTAGTCAAACTACCCAAAAAAAATCGATATCTCCGCAAAAAATTTTAGCTTTCAAAAATCGAAATTTTGTAAATCAAAGCGTGCCAAAATGGTAAGTCAAATTAAGTCAATGGATACCTAATCACAAAGTCAGTGCAAAAATATGAATGCTCTTCTTCCCATCGCACATGTGAGCTTGGCTTCCTTGCTTCAGACCTCTATGAACCAATCACAAGAGGAGAGAGATAGAAGATGTGATGATGTTATGTCCAAATGGGGTTTGCTTAATGTGTATTTATATGCTTCTTTGGAGACCCAAATATGATTTTAGGCTGACTCAAAATTTTGTTTACTTGTGGGTTTTATATTAAAAGAAATATTTTTCCTTGACTAAATTAAATTTTTCCAAGGGAAAAGAAAGTCATCCCTGGATGAGGAAGGTTGTCCAAAGGAGGCAAGTTGTTTATGAGCTGCCAAATTAACAATACGTGGCTCGTAGCCTACTATAGTGCACAAATCCTCTCTGTGTGTTCTACCCCCTATCCCTTCTCGACTATTTTTTTCTCGATTATGGAACAAAGGCATTTGAAAGAATGAAAAACCTTTTCCTCCTAGTGTTCCAGTTATAACACAACACGATAACCTACGAGTGGTTAGGTTTCACTACCTCAACTCTTAACTAGAGTTACAAAATACGTTCTTTTAGAATCTTCTACATCATAATCACATGGCTAGCCCCTTTTTAATGAATAATGGGGGCTGGCGTGGCATCCTGTCAGACTATGGTGGTGAAAACAAGAAGGTCAACTTCTGAGTGGCATAACATTTGCATACAGACTTTGATTTACGTGATTCTTGTACTAATGGAAAGGTCTCTATGTGTATAATAGCATGAAAATATATTGTGCTAAAGTAGAAAAGCCCCTCAAAAAAAAAAAAAAAAAAAAAAACATTGTTTGATGCCTCAAACCACTCCTGGAAGGTCTTAGACATTGTTTTGCCAAACTAGGTCCCGCTGATAAAAATAGTCTCGTGAGCTGATTCCTCCACTTTTTCCACTTTGGAAGCATTGATATGGGTGAAAAAAAATATAATGATCTAGTCCAAATCAAACCCCCTATTGATCCCTCATTTTGTTCACATAACTATTGTTTTTCATCCCTATTTTGACCTTTTTGGCACTCCTAAACCTACTCACCTGCCATTCTTCTTGTCCTAATCATTGTCCTAATATTCATTATGAGGTAAATTATTTTATGGTAACATTTTGCTATTTGTTAGTGAATTTAAGTAAATATGAATAGCTAATCCCTAAACTAACTAATCACTATGGTGGAAGTGTAGACATTTCAGTAGATGTCCAGGATGACAGTAGGAGAATGCAGGCAATGAACCATGGTTCCCCAATTTTGTACTCAAGATCCATCTTTGGGTTCGGTACCTAACAACGTAGGGGATAAGAGGCTGTATGCTTCTAGATGGCAAGCTGCCTCCAACCATTCTTGAATACATTTGATTCCAGCCACGATGAAGATCCTAGTTATCCTCTTTGAATGGAGCAGACACTAAGATTAGGGTCGGTTGAAGGTTGTTGAACTAATTTGGACAAGTTGTTCGAGCCATCCAATCTGAAGGAATAGATTAGCTCGGTTGTTATGATTCACTATCCATGGTTATTTTGTTTTACTTAGTTAAACACCTATAAAAGGCTGTGATGTAATACATTAGAAGCTAGTGAACAGAAGTTGAAGCATTACTGTGTATCCCTTGACTTATTATTTTTGAATCAAATATGTCCACAATGGTTCTGCATTAAGTTGGATTTAATCGTTTGATGATTCGTTGTGGATGACGAGTTATTTGTGATCAAAATCTCTTACTTGCTGTAAGTTAACTAGCTCCCAAGTGTGATCAGGCCCACCCATCTGGGTTTAACTTTATAATATTGCTTAAGTAGTATCTCTGTGTGGTAGACATAGTTGATTCTTCAGTTATTTGCACTTCATTGTTAGTTTACCTGTTGCGTGGAAAGTTTTCTCAAGTTTTGATCGATTGCATTATGCTGATGTTACGATGTTTTTAAACCTCCTTGCTTCAGTGAACCGAATCTAAATCTATGGTGTAATCATCATTTTGCTTTCAGGACAAACACCTACTCTGTTCATGAACCTTAAGCATTGTATTACTGTGATTGTCATAGATGTGCATGAAGTTACTGAATTGCATTTTCATTTAATGATTGTGAAGATTTAGTTTCTCTATTGACAGCATAGAAACTACTTTCAAAGACTTAAAGCAGACATCATATTTAGAGACTAGAGATGAATGGAATTTGAGTTAATTTAGATGGAGATCAATCAATTTCGACTTTGTTCTATTGTTTCCTTTAGTCATTGAATCGATTGACTCTCTTCTAGATTGTTTCTGCAGGTGTATGCAACATAGGAAGCATTTGTTCTAGATTGATTGTTTGAATAATGCAATTGGTGTGAGCTTGGTTTAATTTAAGTTGATTGGGTTGATGTTAGTTTATTTGCATAAATGTGTGTACAATAGGAGCACTGTGTTTAGAGTGTTGATTTGAGTGATTTGTTATAGCTTAAACTAGTTTTATTTGTGAAATAGATTTCTCGGTTGATAAGTAGACTGTGTGGATTAACCTCAGAATGCAACAAAGTGTTTCATGTGTTAGTTGTTAAAGAAATTTCATTAGTCTTGTTTGGATGATTGATTCCATTATTTCGTTTGTTAGTTGTTAAAGCAATTTCATTAGTTTAGTTTTGACTATTGATGCCCCTGTTTTGTTGAATGTTTGGCTATACTTCGCATAGCTTAGATGCCTGATTGGATTTCAATGACAGAGCATTGATTTTGAATAGGGTTATCCACAGTTTAGGGAGTGATACGACTGTAAGGTGATTTAGAGTATAGTTTCTCAAAGTTATTTGTTTGATTGCCATGTTTAAGTAGAATTAATGCTTGAAACCTCTCCCATTACTATGATCAATTAGGGACCTAGATGTAGTTTGGTCAAGAATACAAAATCAAGTTGGTAAGTTAAGAGTGAAACAGAGTGTCCAATTTAGTACTTAACTTCAAGATCTTTGGTGTGATGAGCTAGTAGAGTAACGAATCATTGAGTACATATTGATTATTTAAGCTTGAATTGGATTGCTATTACAAGTAGTAAATCTTTATTTCCTTTGAGTGTGGATTGTAGGAATTAGAACCAGAACTTGAGTGTTTTGATTGATTAAGTCTTGCGTGCCTAGGTATTCATTCTCATCATTTGAAATTAGTGGTAAAAAGTCCAGTAGCCTGTTAAGTTTAGATTTAAATCCTAGATTAAGTGTGTAAATATTCTTTGGAAGTCCTTAGATTAAATTTGATTGTTGGGTTTGCTTATGATAGCTAGATGTTTGATTTCTTCTATGTTTGAAAGCATTAGTGTGTTTACTACCTCGCTGATAATTATAAGGAAATGTTAAAACTCTAATCTAGAACTGAACAAAGAAAGCACAAGACAACTCGTGCTTACGAGTCCGAATTGACATATAAATATTAGGAGATTAATTCATCAATTTAATCTCTCAACATTTTGGTGTCGTTGCCGGGGAAGTTTTCATGTCTTATTTAGGTAACCATTATCATTTGAGTTTCAGGATCTTGCAGGAATGTTAGAGGGTGGAGAGAGTACGGTAAGACGTGAGTGAAGAGCCATGCATCCACTTTTGAGGGGTTGCTCTAAAGTCTAACTGACCACTGCTTGTTCTTGAGTTTCTATTTGTTTTATCTTTATGCGTAGGAGTACAGGTAGACCTAGGGATAGCAAGGGTAGATTTATTTCTACTTCTAAATTTCCTACAACTTTTGGATCAGTTAATATACCCATTCTTACCGCTGCTAATTGATATGCAAGTCTGAGATAGGAAGGAGGAAGTGTTGATGCCAACATGGTTTCAGATTAGGAATTCTTAGATCGAGGGAAAAGGATCATTCAGCAGGTTGTCTTTGATAACCTTGTAGAAGAACCAGTGGAACAACAAGACAACTGGAATAAGCTATCAACCAACATCAACCATGTCCCAATACCCCCTATTCATACCATAATCAGCAAACCCCAATGGGTGCCAGTTACAGAAATGGATCACCCAGATGGGGAGGACATACACATCGAAGAACGCCATGAAGAGGGAGAAGGTCCTTGACGCAATGGGAACGTCTTTAGAGGGGGTAACTAGGAAGATGAAGAGGAGGTTACGTTTAGATTCCCTATCCTAGATGTGACTCGTGACATCACAATGAAAAGAATTCCAATGGAATCTCTCCCATTATTCTACGGTAAATCATGTGAAGATCCCGATGCCTTTCTTTTTGAATTCGATATTTTATGTCGCAATTATAATTATTATTACAATGCTCATAAATTTAAATTGTTTCCCGCCACATTAAAAGATGCATCCCTTAGGTGGTTCATGAGTCTAGGGCAACATACGATATACACATGGGATGACATGAGATTAGTTTTTCTTAAAAAGTATCAAGATTTTTGTGAAAGTAGGGACATTAATGATATCCTTAGGATGCAGTAAAATGAAGAGGAAAACCTAGAAGAGTATCTTGAACGATTCCTATACAACTTCCACAAATCCTGTGGGTCCAACCTAGATGAAAAGATTATCAAAATTTTATTCCTAAAAGGGCTGAGAGATGACTGCATTGAAACATTAAACCTGCGTAGTGGTGAAGACATTTATAAAAAGCAGTTTTCTTAAGTCATTTAGCTTTGTTGCACCTATTCTAGAAGCCAAGCTAAAGTAGGTAAAAAGCTTCAGGAACTTAAAGAAAAATCTAGAGACTATGTGAAAAGGAAAACTGCGGCTAATGCTGTTACAAGAGTCAAGATGGGGAACCTATTAGAAAACTTTAAAACTGGTATCCTGAACAGAATCAGTGATTAGCCAGACACCATGAAAATTAAACAAAAGTAAGAAGCTGAGAAAGCAGCCATGACAGTCTTTTGTTCCAAGTGTAGGAAAAAACATGCAGAAAGGGAATGTCCTTTAAATGCCATTGAGGTCTATGGAATCTATAGCCTAGAACACCTGACTGAGAAGTGCCCATCACTTCCTGGCTTAAAATCCATCTACAAGGGAAACGCTGAAACTATTGACCAATCTCAAGCAACCAAAAAACCCACATGGAGAGGCCAGAGTCAGAATGTGTTTCCAGATCCAAATCCTCAAGGTTATAGCGAGACTTAGCCATGGACCTTTCCTGCATCCTACCCTCCATGGGTTTGTCAACAACCACAAAATATTGCCTAGGACCAGAATTGGAGGACAAACCCCTATGCCAATAGTTATCAACCTCAGCCCCAATTCTATGCACCTTATCCAAATATGCCAAGTACTTCATATAATCCGAACATGCAAACCTATTAGCAAGCGTATAACCCTAATATGCATCAACAATCTATGTTGCCACCACCTCCTTTGCATCAATTATTACCTACACCTACTAACCCATCATCTTGCCAGGCACCTGCTACCATAAACCCACCCCGTCCTACATTATTTCCTGCGCAACCCATAACTAACCCAAGTCATAATAGGTTACCTCAACCAGTGAAAAACGTTGATATTCAACCTTTTCATACATACATGATCACTGCCATTCCTATGAGCGAAATCCAATTGCGATAAGGAAAGACAGTCAACAAAGGAAAATCAGCCATTGTTATCCAGGAAGAGGTACCCTCCACATCATCCAAAAATCATTCAAAAAATGAAAAACAACAAAAATAGAAAGAAAAATCACCCAAACTACTGTACCTGGAAAGACTAATTGTAAAGAAAGAAGAGACCTCACTTGAATATGATCTAGAAAATAAACTTAGGAATGTCTGTATTAAAATCCCACTTTTACAAGCAATTAGAGACATTCCCATATACACCAAAATTGTCAAGGACCTTTGCATTAAGAAACCAAGGAGGAAGGGGCATGTCCACTATGATTTCTTATATGCCTACCAAATAAAATGACCCTAAGAATTCCATTGTCACTATAGAGATAAACATAGTACTTCTTCCAAACACTCTTGTAGGTCTAGGGGTAGAAATAAATGCAATGACTTATGAAACAATGATGTCATTATAGCTAACTGGACTTAAAACCACCCCTATCCTTTTAGAAATGGCAGATAAATCCATCGTTAGACTAATAGGATCCTTGGAGGACATAGTAATTACTATTGCCTCTTGGAAATACCCCATAGATTTCGTAGTCATTTCTCCAAAAACCTCTAGGCTTGGAAGCCCGGTGGTCCTGGGTCAGCCATAGCTGGCAACTATAGATGCCATCATTGGATGCAGAAATGGGGAAATGATTATTTCTAATGGTCCTCAAAATCAAACATTGTCTATTTTTCCACCTACTCAGACAACTGCTGAAGTACCATTATGGCTCAAAAACCCATATGGAGATGAAGACTGCATGTTCCCCTTGTTAACATTAGATTAGTCTATAGGTCTTTAGGAGCATTCTGATGAGCATGTTTTGTAGCAGTTTTTAGTTGATAGCTCTTGTATCTATTATCTCATCTCTTTTAATGGTTATCAGCATGTGTTTAGTGATGAGTTTCGGGAAACCTGCCACCCACCTATCTTCGCCTCATTTGTAGCAATGGAGGAAAGCCATGAGCTCACCACAGAACCTATGGAAATATTTGAAGGGAAAATTTTACATATTGGTACAAGATTGGCTGCAGAACAAAAGCAGCAGTTGAGGAGTATGATTCATGAGAAAACCAGAGGATTCACATGGGATTACTTGGATATGAGGGGTATACATCCAGACACTTGCATCCATCATATCTAGAATGAAGAAATGAGACCTATTTGGCAACCACAAAGGCATATGAACCCATCATCAAAAGACATTGTTAAATAGGAGCTTCAGAAACTTTTGGCCACAGATTTCATTTACCCAATTTCTAATAGTAAGTGGGTGTCACCTTTGGTAGTAGTTCCAAAGAAGAACGACAAGTGGCGGATCTGCGTTGATTACAAAGAAATAAACAAGGCCACATTGTGTGATTGTTTTCCATTGCCCTTCATCGATCAAGTTCTCGACACGCTTTCAGGTAAGAAATATTTTTATTTTCTGGATGGGTACAATAGGTACAATCAAATACAAATAGCTGAAGAATACCAGGAGAAGACTACCTTTACATTCCCATGGGGTACTTATGCATATAAAGTCCTTCCCTTTGGTCTTTGTAACGCCCCGCCACTTTCCAAAGAGTTTTACTTGCCATTTTCTCTGATTTTATCCATGACTATGTGGAAGTCTATATGGACGACTTCACAGTCTATGGAGATGACTTCCCTTAGGTTTTGGAAAATCTAGAGAAGGTATTGATTCATTGTCAAGAAGCTAATCTAGCCCTTAGTAGTGATAATTGTAGGATGATACAAACTAAGGGAATTGTTCTAGCCCATCATGTGTCATTTGAAGGGATTCAAGTTGATCCAGAAAAAATCGAGGTAATTTCACATATCCCTATTCCGAGCTCGCAAAAGGAGGTAAGAAGTTTTCTAGGGCACGCAAGATATCATCGATGATTTATTGAGAATTTCACTAGAATTGTAGCACCATTATTTAAATTGTTAACTAAATATGTTGACTTTGTATGGAATGTTTAATGTGAACAGGCTGTTCAGGTACTGAAATAAATATTGTCTACAACTCCAGTGTTAAGAGGGCCAATTGGTCCTTACCTTTTCATATGTGTACAAATGCTTCAGATACTGCACTGGGAGCAGTTTTGGGACAAAGGGAGGATAACTTTCCCTACGCCATTTATTTTGTTAGCAAAAGTCTCTCTCCCGTTGAATTAAATTATACAGTTACTTAAAAAGAGTTGTTAGCAGTTGTGCATGCTATAGGGAAGTTTAGACATTATATTACCAGTTATGAGACATTTGTCCATACTGACCATTCTGCTATTATATTTTTGATGAATAAACCTATTACTAATGGTAGGATAACTAGATGGTTGTTGCTTCTACAAGGATTCAATATAAATATAATTGATAGGCCTAGAAGAGATAACTTGATAGCTGATTTATTATCTCATTTGAATCTTACGCAAGGAAGCATGCCTACGCCAGTTCCTGACGAATTCCCAGATGAAGCTCTATTTGCCATTTCTACTATTACTCCTTGGTTCGCTGATGTTGCCAATTATCTAGTATTAGGAAAACTACCTCAAAACATGTTGGCCCAAGAGAAGCATAATATAGTGCAACAGAGTGCTAGTTTCTCCTAGATTGAGGGAGATCTATTTTATACAGGGCCAGACTTGATCATGAGGCGGTGTGTGCGGGAATATGAAATGCATGATATACTAAGTGCCAGTCACAATGAGCCTTGTGGTGGCCTTTTTGACAATAAGATGATGGCATATAAAGTTCTCTGTACTGGATACTATTAGCCTACACTCTTTAAATATGCCAAGAAGTTTGTTTTGAGTTGTGATGCTTGCCAACAAATGGGGAGACCAGTTGACTCCAATGAAATGGCTCTTCAACCACAAATTGCCATTGAACCCTTTGAGAAGTGGGCATTGGACCGTAGGGCCCATCTCTCCAATGCCAAATAAGAAGAAATATATTTTTTCTGTGCACTGATTACGTCACCAAGTGGGTGGAGGCTAAAGCATTGTATGCTGCCACCGAAAAGGCAGTAGTAGAGTTTTTGTTTGAGGACATATTTACAAGATTTAGGGTGTCTTGTGAAATTGTCATTGACCAGGGAACACAATTTACATCAAATTTATTCAAGGCACTCATAGAGAAATAACAACTTAAGCATCGCAAATCTACTCCTTACCACCTCCAAGCCAATGGGCAAGTGGAGTCCACGAAAAAAGTGTTGGAATCCATCCTTACAAAAACAATCCAACTGCATTAGAAAGATTGGGTGGAAAAGTTACCAGAAGCACTATGGGCTTACCTGATCGCTTGGAGGAATGTGACCATACATACACCTTACAAATTAGTCTATGGTAAACAAGTGCTCTTGCCCATTGAGTTCCAAGTAAAAACATTCAGAAATGCCACTCAATTGGGCATGAATTTAAATGAGGCTCAAGAACATAGAATGATGCAATTGAACGAGATTGATGAGATCTGACAAGATTCCTACCACAGAACTTCATTAGTATAGAACCAAAGAGCCCAATGGCATGACAAATTTATTAAGAAGAAAGTCTTTTGTCCAGGTGACTGGGCCTTGTTATACAATAGTAAGTTTAAGCATTTCAAAGGTAAATTTTCCACTAGATCGTTAGGACCATATGAGGTAACTGAATTTTTTGATAACAGTTCAGTTCGTATTTGTACTATCAATGACAATAAGACTTCTTTTGTATTAAATGGTCATCGGCTTAAATTTGATCATAAACCACTTTCACGTAATCAATTTTTGTTGTAATTTTGAAGGGATCCATGTTTGGAGCTGATTCATGTCAATGACCAGCCCTTCGTTGGTTCAACTGATTCTTTTTTTTTAATATATATATATATATATATTATATATATATATATATATATTATATATATATATATATATATATATATATAATATATATATATATATATATATATATATATATAATATACATATATACATATATATACATATACATTATACATATACATATACATATATATATATATATATATATATATATATATATATTATATATATATATATAAACCAGTGGTTGTCAACTTTTCATATTTGCAGGAGTTCCTCCCCATATCCCATGTAGAATAAAGGAGGAATTCACCAAGAGCAAGTTTATTCCCTTATCCAGGTCTGATGGATTATTTATGGAAAAGGAATCAGTGGAGTCTTCTTTGGAAGCCTTCAGACTCTCTAAACATGAAGCTCTCGAGCATTAACTAATCCAGGCTCACAAATAATATGGACTAATATTAGTTTAGGGATTCCTTGAGTATAAAATTATTCTTTTCCGGGCTCAAGGAAATGCTTACGGAAAGGAAACCCCTTGGAGTCTACTATGGGAAATTCAGACTCTCTAAACATGAATGCCTCAAGCACTAACTACTTTAGGCTCATTAAAATAATAAGGTAGTATTAGTTTATGGATCCTTCGGGATTGAATTATTCTATTCCATTCCTAAAGGAATAACTATGGAAAAGAAGCCCCCATGGAGCTCTCTTTCTGGTCATTTCCAGCTCCCTAAAGAAGAAATGCCCCAGGCAGTCATCATTCCAGGCCTAGTTATAATCCATGGATTGATAAGCTGTTCCTTTTTCCAGAAGATAATGAGTAGCCTGGTATATGCCATTAAGTCTGAAGGTCTTGAAGTCATGTTCAAAAATCCTATGTCTTATACTCTGTCTAAATTCAATTGGTTTTTATGTATGAGGATCCCAGAATTATGATTCAAACAGCCTATGCCTTATACTCTATCTAAATTCAATTGGTTTTTATGTATGAGGATCCCAGAATTATGATTCAAAGAGCCTATTCTATGTGCTCTATCTAAAATGAAACTTATTAGTCTATATGGGGGTCCTGAGATTCTATATAGATCTATAATTATACATTTTCTATTACAGTGCGTAAGAAAAAGTCTTCTGGATCATAAGAGATCATCTTTATATATATGTCAACATGTTTCTGGAGTCGGGACTTGTCTTCAGCAACAGTCAAAGATGATCGTGGTTAGCAATTCACTCTGTGCAAGTACAGATCCATAGGATCAATACTCAACTTGCCGAGGATACAACATGTCAATTGAGTTCCATTTCTAGGATCAGGGTTGCGGCACAAAATTGCAAAAAGCATTACTCACATTCTAGTTCCAATAAGCACATCCGATCACATCATCGACACCAAATCACTAAAGTGGTTCAGGTACGCACTTGTATTCTACTTGAATTTAACGAGTATGTGGTTAAAATGATATCATAGAAGTATACCTTTGAATCCCTCCTAAGTTTTCCCATAATCATATATCATGCTTCCTTAGTTGTCTATTCCCAATTTCATAAGTGATTACCCTCCAGCACATTGATGAGATACGAACCACAACCACCACCCACTCATGATCCATCCTCGTCATGTGATGATGTCTGCCCTCTCTGCGCTTGGCCATCGTTTCATAGTGCCTCTCAATAATCATGAGGAGGACAAGCTGCCTCTCAGCCAAGATACTCACACACTTCCTTAGATGATCACACAATAAAACCAAGTGTTTGCACTCTGAACCAGTTGTGGATGGGACGCTCACCATAATGGTAATGACCTCACAGTCCCAATCCATCATAATGATGAACCTCCATCCAAAATTAATACAAGGGTGCCTACGATCGTGGTTAGAGAATCAAGGAGAGCCAAAGGTGTAGAGACGAATTGGGAGAAAGAGAATTGCAGCTGAACGTAGACATCATGGGTGTGGATAGGCACAAACCTACCTTTGGCCAGTTCACACACAGCATAGAGTATGAGCAATGTAGGGGTATTTTGGAGGAGAAGGGTTGGATGACCTTTCTATAGAGGTTCAAGGCTATAATGACCAAGTTGCGGTGGCATTTGCGCGGAGCTTCAATGGCTAGCATGCCCAAGTCGACAACTTACACTTTAGAGTCGTAGAGGAATGTGTGAGTAGGGCCATTGGTTACTGGCCATGGGTGAGCAATTTTTCAAAGGATGGCAGCTAGAAATTCCCAATTGCACCCTATTTCTGAAGCCTGCCTACTAGTCGATCAATTTGGCGAAAGGAGTGCTCTGCAACTACATAGAGGAACGATGACATCCCTTACTAACGATGATGTTGCGCTTCGTGACTTGCAAAGGAAGGTGTGTTGTTGTATTCAGATACCATATCCAGCTCATGATC
This sequence comes from Pinus taeda, assembly GCA_000404065.3. Taxonomy (NCBI): domain Eukaryota; kingdom Viridiplantae; phylum Streptophyta; class Pinopsida; order Pinales; family Pinaceae; genus Pinus; species Pinus taeda. Next base: position 309,430 of record APFE031140915.1, read on the forward strand.
CATTTTACTAAAGGTAAACAACTGAATATTCCTCACCTTTTGAAGTTAAGCTTGCACAAGATGGCTATAGAGGTGTGCAGTAAGAGGGCAGGAAGCCCGAGACCACACTATACCACCATAGTTTAATTAAAATTTTGTTGGTCGCTGAGCTCAAGAAAAGAAAATGGTCATGGGAGGACTTCCTAACTGAATAATTCCCTCGGCAGGAAACATAGACTAAGGGTCGACAATGAGAAATAGGCCGCTCCCTAAAATTAGATGATGCCACGCCCCCATCCAAATCTAGGTCTACACCTACCCACTCTCCTGCTCCTATTTTTGAACTCTCCCAAACAGCTGATGACAGTTTGAATGATGGCGAGAAAGCGGTTCTTGTGGAAACCCCAGTGGGCTCAAAAAGGAAAAGAGAACGAGGTTAGACTAAGACCAATCAACTTGAGTTAAGCCCCATTTCCAAAATTGATGCATTCAAACCCTTGGAAGAGCCTTCTGTGAATCCTAAAAGCACCACACCCAAGTCCAAATGTCGACGACCTTTGTTTCCCTTCAACACTCCCCTGGTTGCCTGGGCCGAGAATTCTGCTCAAGGCCGTCGTTAGACTCAAAGCATGGCCCATACTCTGTAGTCCAAGGCTGAAGGCACCAACTTCAAACATATCTATATCTCATCCTCCCATGATGTTTGTGTCCAACAATCGAAAATGTCCTTAGAAGGAGAGCTCACTGCAACGGTCAAGGTGCATATCCTTGTAGATATTGGATGGGATATGGAGAATTCGTCTCCCGCTTGACTTTTAGCAAGAAAGAGCATTACGAAGATTAGTCTGCATCATTCTTCTCCAAGAGAACGCAAAGGAAAGTCACCCAGAGGTAGTACCTTGTAACAGTTGACAACCCTGACCAGAGCCCCTACATTTGATGCGAATAAAACTTAAAGATTTGACTTGTCAAGTTGTGAAAAATGATCACCAAGCTTAGGGAACAGGCCAATAAATACAAAGTTTTATTTCATTTCGTAAGATATGTGAACCAGCAAGTATGAGACTCTAACATGAAGCTGTATGCCCATAACAATGTCTTGGCTAGGAAAAAAAAGCACCTCCTATGGTGGAAAGTGGCAAGGAAAAAGCCTGCCAAATCGTTGAATGCCAAAGGGTTATCCCTTCAATTTCAAAATTTCTCACAACCAATCAAACAGGGGACTGAGGTACTGATCAAAATTGCTGGTCTTTGACCACAGTCTCTTTTTGGTTGAACACGATTTCTTTTTAACGGATGCATGAGGACATGCATCAAAATCAATGTGGGAGGATGTTGATCCCTCATTTTGTTCACATAACTACTATTTTTCATCCTTATTTTGACCTTTTTGGCATGCCTAAACCTACTCACCTACCATTCTTCTTTTCCTAATCACTGTCCTAATATTCGTTATGAGGTAAATTCTTTTATGGTAGCATTTTTCTATTTGTTAGTGAATTTAAGTAGATATGAGTAGCTAATCCCTAAACTAACTAATTACTATGGTCAAAGTGTAGACATTTCAGTAGATGTGCAGGATGACAATAGGAGAATGTAGGTAGTGAACCATGGTTACCCAATTTCATACTCAAGAGCCATCTTTGGGTTCGGTACCTAACAACACAGGGGATAAGAGGTTGTATGCTTCTAGATGGAAAGATACCTCCAACCATGCTTGAATACATTTGATTCCAACCATGATGAAAATCCTCGTTATCCTCTTTGAATGGAGCAAACACCAAGATTAAGGTCGGTTGAAGGTTGTTGAACTAATTTGGACAAGTTGTTCAAGCCATCCAATCTAAAGGAATATATTAGCTTGACTGTTATGATTCACTATCCATACTTAGTTTGTTTTACTTAGTTAAACACCTATAACAGGCTACGATGTAATACATTAGAAGCTAGCGAACAGAAGTTGAAGTGTTACTGTGTATCCCTTAACTTATTATTTTTGAATCAAATATGTCCACAATGGTTCTGCGTTAAGTTGGAGTTAATTGTTTGATGATTCGCTATGGATGGCGAGTTATTTGTGATCAAAATATCTTACTTGTTTTAAGTTAACTAGCTCCCAGGTCTAGTGATGCCCACCTGTTATCACCTGGATTGAACCTCGGACTAAAGGGAGGTAAGCCAAGATAACCACAAACCCCGCATAACAAAGTAGCTAGCCCTACTAGGCTGGAGTGGGCTCTCTCTGTAAGGATCTTAGCGAAGATGACTGGATTGAGTAAAGGATATTAGGCTAGGTATAGTAGCATGCAAGTTTTGATTGGATTTTGAAGTGGTTTTGCCAGACCAGGAGGAGCTGGGCAGTTTAGGTCTAGGAAACTAGGTCAGAATTGCAGGGTGTTCAATGGGGCAAGGTAGGCATAAAATTTAGCACTCTAGGGCTTGATGGGTTGAGATGTTTAGACTGGTAGCTAATAAGGGCATGTGAAAGCCATGGATCCTTCCTAGACTACAAAAAACATGAAATGGTGAATGGTTTCCCAAGGCAGAGCACTGATGCAATGAATTCCACCTATCAAACTTGAAAACATTCAACTAGAAGCAATGAAATGATTAAATAAGCATACAAAACACATTAACATATGATTACAGAAGGATAAAATATACTGAAACTCATACCACATGGATCCCATAAAAATAGCTGCAATTCGTATTAACTCCTGCCAAACTGCTTACAAAAGGTGTACCATCAAGGTTTGAGTATCCCCCTGAGTCCAACCCTTTACAATGAGGAAGAAGAAGAAGATATAGGCATTGTTTGAACCTCTTCCCATCCTCAAGGGCTCAATCCCCGAGATGAGGAGCTAATCTAACCAGCACTGAACAAGAAAACAAGAATATAGGCATCTCAACAACTTGCCTCTAAAAGTGAAAAACTATTTCATTTAGGCTCAAACTAACTCCTAAGAAATGAATCTACCTTCTATTACTATTTATCCATCATATTTACAAGCCATGAAATCATTTACATAGGAAAATTATCCACTATGAGAGAGAATCCATGAAAAACAGTCAAAAACTCAGAAAATGATCATCCTAAGCAAAATTGCCCAATGCGCAGCGCCACTAGCCCAACATGAAGTGCCACTTTCAGGTTCCTTTTGGAAACCTTCTCGACATCCACATTGAGCCCATGATAGCTCCTTGGAAAGGTCTTAAAGTATACTTTCTAGAAAACTTAGAATTTCTAAATTTTGAGCTCAATTGACCACTCAAAAATTGATTTTCCCAAGACTACTTCAGTGTGTCCAAAAAGTGGCAGAAAGGTCATTTTTAGGGTGTTTTTTGACCTTTTGGTGAACCAGTTCTGCATGAAAAACTTTGAAACTTGCTAGGGTGCATGTCCTCATCGCTTTGAATCCAAAAATGCAATCCACTTCTTCAATGGGTGCCCCTAGGAAAAGCATAGCACTGGTGGCACTGCACTTCTAGGCAATTTTCCTGTGTGTGCAATTTTCAAAATTTGCAAATGACAAAAATTGCTCAAAACCTTCCAAAATTGGTGAGAAACACCACCATCAAGCATCTTAATGAGCCAAGGAAGCTTCAGCAAGCAAACTAAGCCTATCCTCCTCTTTTTTTCCTTTTAAGGCCTGCCTTAGCCTAGATTTCATTTTCTTGACCCTCATGTTGCAAATTTTGTTTCGGGCCTTGTAATGATAGGCCATGTGTCTGATCATCTGATTGTCTTTGTTGGCCAAATGTAGCAGCGTCTCAAGGTGAAAGTTGAATCTCTCAAGCCAAGTCTCTCTATCATTTTCAATTTCCTGCTCAATAGGGGTCAAAGTGACTTTTGTTTCTTTGCCACTTTGTCGTTTTGCCTTGAGCACTTCCAGCTCCATGAGGACTTGTTTGTCACTAAATTGTTTATTTTCTTGCTCCAAGTATGTGATGACATACTTAGCCCTCTCCAAATTGTCCATCAATGCTTGGACTTGAGCTCCTTTTCCTGTATGATGATGTCTTTGATTGTTTCTTCATCTTGAGTCTTTAAATCAATGGTTTGAGTGTGATGCTGCTCAAACTCATCATGCTTTTCTAGATCATAGTCTCTTTCCTCCTCATCATCAAGGTCTTCCTCCAACACCTTTTCCTTCCCTTTGTGCAGCTATTGTACCTGTACCTGTTGTGTTGATGAAGAAGGAAAAACCCCTTCTGCATCCTATGGAGCAAACACTAGCCTATGGGCTGATGAAGGAGGCAAGGCCCCTTCCACATCCTATGGAGAAAACAATCACCTATTTTCTGCAAATATTCTCCTAATGCCTCTCTCATATGTCATGTAAATGGGCACCTCAGTAGTTCTTGTCTCCTTGGCTTCCTCATCTATTTTCACTTGGGTAGAAGGTCCTCTTGCTTTTGGAGACACTGGTGGAGGAATTTGAGGACCCCTGAATATGTCATGAGCAACAAATGTCTCCCAAGAGATGTTGAGGAGACTAAGATGATGGAGAAGAATGATTTGGATTAGAGAGTAATGATAAAGACTACTCATCTGTTGGGGATATGGCCTCTTCTACACAAAATGAGCCATCTTCTCAATGTTCCTACATAAGAAATAAGGGAGGTTCAACATCCTCACCCTGGTAAAATGCATGAGAAGCCTAATGTGATATGTGTACATCCTGGAGAATCTGCCTGCACAAGTGAAATATTTCATGATGATTTTCATCCTGGGGACATACTTGTTTTCAGGAAATTTGAAAGGAAACGGTATCTTCACCTCATTTCTGTACTGGGGTTTGATATAAGGCTCATAATAGTGTTCATCTAGGTCATGAGCCTTGTACCACTTCTCACCAACATTAGGAATCCTAGTTGCATCTGAAATGATGGAAGGTGAGACTGTGAATGTCACCCCAGCAAGAGTGACTTTGTTGTTCTGAAGATGAGCTACAAAGAGTCTGGTGAGCTTTGGGTGGTATTGGACTCTCTCTACTTGTTCACAAAACTCATAACGGACAAGATATCTGAAACATGAAACAGCCAACTGAGAAGCCTGCAATTCCCTAAGGTTTGATGGCTCTTCTCTAATAATCTTGCCTCCCTTATGAGGTTTTCTCTGCTATCTAGCTCTCTCTGCTGAGGTATCACTGTCTGTATTTTCCTCCTCATAGTCCCAGTCTTCTCTGTCCATGTTTTCAAGGTCTAAGTTTGTACACTCATAGAAAAGGGATAAGGGGAATGAATAAGAGTGTTTTAGGAGTGAAGGGATATGTTAGGGTAGACTAGAAAATGAAGGGTAAGATGTGAATTATGTGAGTGAGGGAGACGGGTTTTAGGATGAGAGAATATAATAGGGGATATGTATTGAGGGGATATGTAGTGATGTAGGGAAGAGATTTAAGTTTTAATGATAGGTGATGGGGACAAACAGAGGGGTTTAGGGTTTTTTTAGGATAATATGGAGTGAAACTAGGGTTTGATTTTTATCATGGTAAATTACTTTAAGCCTTGCATTTCCAATTGTAATGACGAAGTAAAGGGATTATACTTACTTGTTAGAGGGATGAAAGGGTCATTTGAGAGATGAGAGGAAGTTTTCTTGAGAAATGGGAGGGTTTCTAGCCCTTATGCTCAACGTGCAATGCCACCCCACAAACGCGCAGCGCCACCCTCAACACACAGCGCCAGTGTAAAAATACACTGGGGAAATTTTCCAAACATGTAGCGCTGGCCTCTATGCGTAGCACTAGGTCCTCAACGTGCAACACCAAGTTGCCTTTCCCAAAAGCACAACACCACTTTGCAAACACATAGTGCCAAGCTTCCGATGCCCAAAACTCTGTCAAGCTTGCCTCTTCTTTTCACTTTTTGATTTCTTGTTTGCTAAATGAGAATAATGATCTTAGAAAATGAAATGTGAGTACTTAAATAGGAGAAGATTTTGATTTTTCACTTGAGAAACCCACTTTTATAATGTTTCTTGTTCTTTTTCAAAACTCTATTTTAATGCCTTTTCTTCTTGTATCTTTGCAAGTGGATAAATGCTCAATTTGACTTGAATTTTGCAGCGTTTCTTTGTCTTGTAGCAAGGAGAGATGCTCGGGTGTAGCTAAGCTCATTTATTACATATAGTGACTTAAAATTACATATGAAATACAAATAAACTTAAATATTCTATTTTCACCTCAAAAACATGTTTTTGAGGTGAAAATTACATTAGGATAAATAAGATAATAACTCTGTAGCTTATGACCTACAAATAATCATGCTTGTTTTATTAGTCATCCTCATGCCCTTGCTGACCTTTATTTACCTTTCAACATCAAACTTTTGACCTTGGTGAAACCCTAAGACCTAATGAAATCATGCCTTGTGACCTAATGAAATGATGACTACATAATTGGAGTCAATCTGAAGAAGGATCAACAAGTATACTCTATGAAGGAAAAAAATTAGATTTTCTACAGAGAGAACAACCATCAGTGGATCGGTATGTCATGAGCTAATGGAATGATGCACAAGTTTCAGTATGGGACACCTAAAATGAAAATGGAAAGAGCGAATTTTGATCCCTGATCGAAGTATGCAGACAATGACACTAACATTGGCTCCATTGGGATGGTAGCTTCTTAGAGGTGCTAAGAACAATGTAGACCAAGTAGCCTTATTCATTGGGCATGGAGTAAAATAAATTGAATCTAAAATACATGACCGAATACTGATGACTCAAAGACACAAACTGACCTTTACTCAACTAAAAACTAACTCAATACTATAACACAACTGACAAACTAGAGAAGATGCTCGAAATGGAGCTTATTCAATAAAAGCTACTCTAATTGTTCCATTCATCACCTGATCAAGTGAAAATGAAGCAACCAATGCAACCAAGTAAGCATTCTGGTTGCTATTTTAATTCTCCGCAAGTGCATGCTTATGAGCAAGAAGAGAGAACTACTGAAATGCAACTCCCATGAAAACTTGTAAACAGATACAAATTTTCCCAGGTTGAATAATATGGATTCTCTATCTGACTCCAAAAATACTGCATAAGGATATTGAAATTCATGTGCATTGGGACTTAGCTCGTCCAATGGATTACTTTTCTTCTCCTCATACCATGAATGCAAACTTTCATCTGAGCTTTGTGACAAGACTCCTGCTAAAAATGACATAGAGACTAGCTGCCAGATCAAGTTTGTATTAATACTTTTTTTAAGCTCACGGTTAGCTAATGGAGAAGGACTTTGACTGCAGACATCATCCAACACATCAACTATTGGATCGTGAAAAACTTGAAAAGACTTCTGCAACCCATTTTCTATTGGTTCCAATGAAATTACATGATTTTCTACAGGCTTCTCATTTGAAGATATACTATGCAAAATTCCCTTCAAAAACTGAAATGATTCAAAACATAATGGTACGAAATCATCTTGCATCATTTGATCATATGTTCCAACTTCTGAGTCTTCATCTGCAACCTGACATTCAATGGCATTTGGGGGCTGAAAATCTATATATGAGAAGTCTTGAACAAGGATTTCATTGCCCTCAAGATGGTCCAGATCAAAACTTATCGATGATTGATTTATAATTGCATGAAAGTTGTATTTGATGAACTGAAACGAAGTAAAAAAAAGAGGAAAAGACCCTTCACTTACTTCAAAATTCGCTGCACTTTCCTCCTCACTTCCATAGATGATATGCATCGACTGATCACTATATTCGAGCTACTGAAAGTGAACTTCGTCCTTCCACAAACGAGTTGTTGATTTGTCTGCAAGACAAGCTTCTATTTGGAGAACATAATCATCATCATAATGATCAAACTTAGGCAAATCATGAGTATAAAACACACCATCAAGCATACATGTCAGATCAACAAATCTCTCTTCTCCAAGATGATCTATAAAACAATAATTATCAGATCTATGACAACTAGGATAAGAAAACAAATGTTTTGGATCAACCACTTGTTCTTCTTCAATTAGCAAGCCATGGTCTTGAACATCATACTCATTCCTTGTGGTGATCTTTTGCATCATCTCTTCCACTAAACTTACCAAAATGTCGAGCTTTACCTCTAAAGATGTCAATTCCTCTGGATCTATTTTCCTCATCTTTTCTTCCTTCAACTTTGCCCTTCTGGTAAGCAAATTATCCTCTACATCTACTGCACTATTTTTCATCTCTTCAAGTGTTTCAAGTTTCCTTTCTCTCAGCTAAAATTCCATTTCTAGATCAAAGGCTTTTGGATAATGCAAGAGAGTTGAATCATGAGGAGGTCTTATATTAAGAGGCATCAAACAATAAGCTTGGTTAAATCTGGTAGAAAATTGTTGTACTGTCTCCCATGGCTGTTTTTTTAGCTGGTTATACTTTTCTAGAATCAAGAAAGGGTTCTATCTGACCACCCACTTGTCGAGGAAAACTTTGAAAAACTGGTGGAAATATGAGATGCTCGCATCAGGCAGGGTTTTGAACCAACTCTTGACTTTTCCTTGCAAAGAAAGAGAAAAAATCCTAACACTAACATCCTCTTCATCAACTTCAAAAAGGTCAAGAAAAGACTCAAAATTCAGTACATGTCTCTAAGCAGTGATGTTGTCACATTCACCATCAAATCTTGGTAGATATAGGTAATGATTTTTAGGGAAAGCATGGGATATAGGAGGTAAAATTAGAGGCTTGTATCTATCTTGAATTTTACAAGGTATAGGAATATGTACAGAAGGTGTAGAATCAGTCTTGGTCTCTTGAGGCTCATCAGTTTGAAGACAGACATTATAAGAGTCAAAAGAAGGGTCTTGATCAAGATCAAAGGCATGCGAACATTTTGTATTCACAATCTTCAAAGGGAAAGAATCAAATGCAGGTCTAGGATCTTTTCTCAAATACAATATACTTTGTAAAGCCTTCTTGACATTCTCGGGAAAAGAGAAGAAATAATTTATAGCAAAGAACATAATGTCTTGGATGAAATTCCAACTTGAATACCTGATATTTCCATATTTTCCTTTCATGTTTCTGCTGATTAGGTTCATCCTCCAGTGGAGTCCTTGGATTTGATCTCGAAACTTATTTAGAGTCGCGAGGTGAATGATTTCAGCCTTCCGGTGTCTGATTGTTGTCCACCATCAACAATTAGATCTAGAGATGAACTTGATACATTTTTCTGAGGAACATAAAACTACGTTCCCTAATATTATCGCCACTATGTTATCACCTGGATTGAACCTCAGGCTGAAGGGAGGCAAGCTAGGGTGACCACAAACCATGCTTAGCCAAGTAGCTAGCCCTACTAGGCCAAGAGAGGGCTCTCTTTGTAAGGATCTGAGCCAAGATGACTGGATCAGGTAAAGGATATTAGGCTAGGTATAGTAGCATGAAAGTTTTGATTGGATTTTGAAGGGGTTTTTCCGGATCAAGAGGAGCTAGGCAGTTTAGGTCTAGGAAACTAGGTCAGAATTGCAGGTTGTTCAATGGGGCAAGGTAGGCATAGACTTCAACACTCTAGGGCTTGATGGGATGAGATGTTTAGATTGGTGAGAAGCTAAGAAGGGCATGTGAAAACCATGGATCCTTCCTAGACTGCAGAAAACATGAAATGGTGAATGGTTTCCCAAGGCAGAGCACTGATGCAATGAATTCCACCTATCAAACTTGAAAACATTCAATTAGAAGCAATGAAATGATTAAATAAGCATACAAAACACATTAACATATGATTATAGAAGGAGAAACTGTACTAAAACTTATACCACATGGATCCCATAAAAATAGTTGCAATTCTTATTAACTCCTGCCAAATTGCTTACAAAAGGTGTACCATCAAGGTATGAGCATCCAGCTGAGTCCAACCCTTTACAATGAGGAAGAAGAAGAAGATATAGGCATTGTTTCAACCTCTTCCCATGCTTAGGGGTCAAATCCCCCATATGAGGAACTAATCTAACCAACATTGAACAAGAAAACAGGAATATAGGCATCTCAACAACTTGCCTCTAAAAGTGAAAAACTATTTCATTTGGGCTCAAACTAACTCCTATGTAATGAATATACCTTCTATTACTCTTTATCCATCATGTTTACAAGGCATGACATCATTTACATAGGTAAATTATCCACCATGAGAGAGAATCCATGGAAAACAGTCAAAAACTCAGAAAATGATCATCCTGAGCAAAATTGCCTAATGCGCAGTGCCACTATCCCAACACGCAACGCCACTTTCAGGTCCCTTTGGTGACATTCCCGGAATCCAAATTGAGCCCATGATAGCTCATTGAAAATATCTTCAAGTATACTTTCTAGAACAACTAGAATTTCTGCATTTGGAGCTCATTTGACCACTCAAAACGTGATTCTCCCAAGCCTGCTTTTGTGTGTCCAAAAAGTGGGAAAAAGGTCATTTTTAGGGTGGTTTTTGACTTTTTGGTGAACTAGTTATGCCCCAAAAACTTTGAAAGTTTCTAGGGTCCATGTCCTCATCTCTTTGAATACAAAAATTAAAACCATTTCTTCAATGGGTGCCCCTAGGAAAAGCAAAGCACTGGTGGCACTGCGCTTCTAGGCAGTTTTCCTGTGTGCAATTTTCAAAATTTGCAAATGAAAAAAATTGCTCAAAACCTATCCAAAATTGGTGAGCAGCACCACCATCAAGCATCTTGATGAACCAAGGAAGCTTCAGCAGGAAACCTAAGCCTATCCTCCTCTTTTTTTCCATTCAGGGCCCCCCATAGCCTAGATTTCATTTTCTTGACCCTCATGTTGCAAATTTTGTTTCGGGTCTTGTAATGATAGGCCATGTGTCTGATCATCTGATTATCTCTATTGGCCTTCTGTAGCAGCTTCTCAAGGTGCAAGTTGACTCTCTCAAGCCATGTCTCTCTATCATTTTCAATTTCCTGCTTAATAGGGGTCAAAGTGACTTGTGTATCTTTGCCACTTTGTCGTTTTTCCTTGAGCACTTCCAGTGCCATGAGGACCTGTTTGTCACTCAACTGTTTGTTTTCTTGCTCCAAGTATGTGATGACATACTTAGCCCTCTCCAAATTGTCCATCAATGCTTGGACTTGAGCCTTCTTTTCCTGTATGATGATTTCTTTGATTGTTTCTTCATCATGAGTCTCTAAATCAATGGTTTGAGAGTGATGCTACTCAAACTCATCATGCTCTACTAGATCAAAGTCTATTTCCTCCTCATCATCAAGGTCTTCCCCCAACACCTTTTCCTTCCCTTTGTGCAGTTGTTGTACCTGTACCTATTGTGTCGATGAAGAAGGCAAATCCCCTTCCAGATCCTGTGGAACAAACACTTACCTATGGGCTGATGAAAAAGGCAAGGACCCTTCCACATCCTATGGAGAAAGCACTCACCTATCTGCTAAAAATAATCTCCTAGTGCCTCTCTGATATGTCATGTAAATGGGAACCTCAGTAATTCTTTTCTCCCTGACTTCCTAATCTGTTTTCATTTGGCTAGAAGGTCCTCCTACTTCTTGAGACACTGGTGGAGGCTTTTGAGGACCCCTGAATATGTCATGAGCAATAAATGTCTCCCAAGAGATGTTGAGGAGACTAAGATGATGGAGAAGAATGATCTTGATCAGAGAGTAATTATAAAGACTTCTCATATACTGAGGATATGGCTTCTTCTGCACAAAATGAGCCATCTTCTTAATGTTCCTAAACAAGAAATAAGGGAGTTTCAAAATCCTCACCATGGTAAAATGCATGAGAAGCCTGATGTGATATGTGTACAGCTTGGAGAATCTGCCCTCACAAGTGAAATATTTCATGATGATTTTCATCATGGGGACATACTTGTTTTCAAGAAATCTGAAAGGAAACAGTCTCTTCACCTCATTTCTGTACTGGGGTTTGATATAAGGTTCATAATAGTGTTCATCTAGGCCCTAGGCACTTCTCACCAACATTAGGAATCCTGACTGCATCTGAAATGATGGAAGGTGAGACTGTGAATGTCACCCTAGCAAGAGTGACTTTGTTGTTCTGAAGATGAGCTACAAAGAGTCTAGTGAGCTCTGGGTGGTATTGGACTCTCTTTACTTGTTCAAAAAACTGATAGCAGCCAAGATATCTGAAACATGAAGCAACCAACTAAGAAGCCTGCAATTCCCTAAGGTTTGATGGCTCTTCTCTAATAATCTTGCCTCCCTTATGAGGTTTTCTCTGCTGTCTAGATCTCTCTGTTGAGGTATCACTGTCTATATTTTCCTCATAGTCCTGGTCTTCTATGTCCATGTTTGCAAGGTCTAAGGTTGTACACTCCTAGAAAATGGATAAGGGGAATGAATAGGAGTGTTTTGGGAGTGAAGGGATGTGTTAGGGTAGATTAGAAAATGAAGGGTAAGATGTGAATTATGAGAGTGAGGGAGAGGGGTTTTAGGATGAGAGAATATAATGGGGGATATGTATTAAGGGGATATGTAGTGATGTATGGAAGATATTTAAGTTTTAATGATAGGTGATGGGGACAAACATAGAGGTTTAGGGTTTTTTAAAGATAATATGGAGTGAAACTAGGGTTTGATTTTTATCATGGTAAATTACTTTAAGCCTTGCATTTTCAAATGTAATGACAAAGTAAATGGAGTATACTTACTTGTTAGAGGGATGAAAGGGTCATTTGAGAGATGAGAGGAAGTTTGCTTGAGAAATGGGAGGGTTTTTGGCCCTTCTTCTCAACATGTAGTGCCACCCCATAGATGCGCAGTGCCACCCTCAACGTGCAGTGCTAGTGTAAAATACACTGGGGAAATTTTCCAGACGCATAGCGCCGACCTCTACGCACAACGCCAGGTCCTTAATGCATGGTGCTGACTTGCCTTGCCTAGAAGCGCATTGCCACTCTGCTAATGCGCAACACCAAGCTTCTGATGCCCAAAACTCCCTCAAGCTTGCCTCTTCTTTTCGCCTTTTGATTTCTTGTTTGCTAAATGAGAATAATGATCGTTGAAAATGAAATGTGGGGACTTAAATAGGAGAAAATTTTGATTTTTCACTTGAAAACCCACTTTTCTAATGTTTCTTATTCTTTTTCAAAACTCCGTTTTAATGCCTTTTCTTCTTGTATCTTTGCAGGTGGATAAATGATCAATTTGACTTGAATTTTGCAGTTTTTCTTTGTCTTACAGCAAGGAGAGATGCGCGGGTGCAGCGAAGCTCAATTATTACATATAGTGACTTAAAATTACATATGAAATACAAATAAACTTAAATACTCTGTTTTCACCTCAAAAACATGTTTTTGAGGTGAAAATTACATTGTGCTAAAAAAAATTATAACTCGGTAGCTTATGACCTACAAATCATCATGCTTGTTTTATTAGTCATCTTCATGCCCTTGCTGACCTTTATTTACCTTTCAACATCAAACTTTTGACCTTGGTGATACCCTAAGACCTAATGAAATCATGCCCTATGACCTAATGAAATGATGACTACATAATTGGAGTCAATCTGAAGAAGGATCAGAAAGTATACTCTACGAGGGAAACAATTTTGATTTTCTAAAGAGAGAGCAACCATCAGTGGATCAGTATGTCATGAGCTAATGCAATGTTGCACAAATTGCAGTATGGGACACCTAAAATGAGAATGGAAAGAACGAATTTTGATCCCTGATGGAAGTATGCAGGTACTGACACTAACTCTGTAATATTTTTTAAGTAGTATCTCTGTGTGATAGACATAGTTGATTCTTCAGTTATCTGCACTTCATTATTAGTTTACCTATTGTGTGGAAAGTTTTCTGAAGTTTCGATCAATTGAATTATGTTGATGTTACGATTTTTTCAACCTCATTGCTTCAATGAACCGAATCTAAATCTTTGGTGTAATCATCGTTTTTCTTTCGGGACAAAGACCTACTCTATTCATGAACCTTACACGTTGTATTACTATGATTGTCATAGATGTGCATGAAGTTACCAAATTACATTGTCATTTAATGATTGTGAAGATTTAGTGTATCTATTGACAATGCAAAAACTACTTTCAAATACTTAAAGCAGACAACATATTTAGAGACTAGAGATGAATGGAATTTGAGTTAATTTAGATGGAGATCAGTCAATTTCAAAATCGTTCTCTTGTTTCCTTTAGTCACTGAATTGATTGACTCTCTTCTGGGTTTTTTCTGCAGGTGTATGCGACATAAGAAGCATTTGTTCTAGATTGATTGTTTGAATAATGTGATTGTTGTGAGATTGGTTTAATTTAAGTTGATTGGGTTGATGTTAGTTTATTTGCATAAATGTGTGTACAACAGGAGCACTATGTTCAGAGTGTTGATTTGAGTGATTTTTTATAGCTTCAACTAGTTTTATTTGCCAAATATATTTCTTGGTTGATAAGTAGACTATGTGGATTAACCTCAGAATGCAACATAGTGTTTCGTGTGTTAGTTGTTAAAGCAGTTTCATTAGTCTCATTTGAATGATTGATTCCCCTTTTTCGTTTGTTAGTTGTTAAAGCAATTTCATTAGTTTAGTTTTGACTATTCATTCCCCTGTTTCATTGAATGTTTGGTTATACTTCGCATAGCTTAGATGCCTGATTGGATTTCAACAACATAGCATTGATTTTGAATAGGGTTACTCATAGTTTGGGGATTGATACAATTGTAGGGTGATTTAGAGTATGGTTTCTTAGAGTTATTTTTTTTATTGCCATTTTTAAGTAGAACTAATGCTTGAAGTTGCTCCCATTACTATGATCAATTAGGGACCTGGATGTAGTTTGGTTGAGAATACAAAATCAAGTTCGTAAGTTAAGAGTGAAATAGAGTGTCCAGTTTAGTACTTAACTTCAATATCTTTGGTGTGACGAGCTAGTAGAGTAACCAATCATTGAGTATAGATTGATTGTTTAAGCTTGAATTGGATTGTTATTAAAAGTAGTAAATATTTATTTCCTTTGAGTGTGGACTGTAGGAATTAGAACCAGAACTTGAGTGTTTTGATTGATTAAGTCTTGTGTGACTAGGTATTCATTCTCATCACTTGAAATTAGTGGTAAAGAGTCCAGTAGCCTGTTAAGTTCAAATTTAAATCCTAGGTTAAGTGTGTAATGATTTTTGGAAGTATTTAGATTAAATTTGATTGTTGGGTTTTCTTATGACAACTATATGTTCGATTTCTTTTAAGTTTCAAATAATTAGTGTGTTTACTACCTTGTTGATCATTATAAGGAAATGTTAAAACTCTAATCTAGAACTGAATAAAAGCGCAAGACAACTCGTGCTTATGAGTCTAGATTGACACATAAATATTAGGAGATTAATTCACCAATTTAATCTCTCAACACCCCCCTCCCCCACATTTTTTGGAGGCCCTTGGTCCCCAAAAGCTTTTGCTAAATGAGGTAAGGAAATTATTCCTCCACCTTCTCTCTTGTGTACAATTTAGCTTTGCCTGAGTGTTGCCCATGTCTTATGGTTATGTACCTCTTCTGAAAAATTGTATCTTTTGTCAACTCTACCTAAGCATCTGATGCCAAATCCTCCATAGGTGGTAGGACCTATTCCTCTACCTAATTTAACATGGAAGTTTCATAGATTTCCAAATTCTCTACATTCACAACTGAGCAAATGAACATATATGGTGGTAAACTGATTCGATAGGAATTATCACCCACCTTTTCCAGTATCTCAAAGGGACTATACCTTATAGCATTGATTTTCTTACCGGGTCCCTATGGCCTTTCCTTGTTCAATTGTAGCTATACTCTATCTCCCACCTTGAATGATTTCTCTATTCTATGTTGATCATGCATGGCCTTATACTCCTCTATTGGGGTAGGGGGTCCTGACCCAGGCTCATTGTTAGTTATGCCATCCAAAAAAACCATATAATTTTGGCCCTTTTGGTAACAACCCGCTTAGAGCAGGCTGTAGTCTCACCCAAAGCAGTATTGGGGGATGCAAGAACCAAGTTTATGCATCTAGAGACTAGTGTGATGTCTTCCAGTGCTTTAGAGTTGCCTCTGTACAGGTCGATAGACTTCTAGGCCTTGTTACTGTAACTACGTTAAAGTGGCCCTTATACCTTTGCAAAGTTCCATGATTAGTCCTTGTGGACCTTAAACAGTTGATTTACCTACTTTCGCGCATCAACATGCAACCCTAGATCAGAGTTCATGTAGATCTACTTAATTTGTTAGAACACATAAGAGAAATGGCATGTAACTTCGTAGAAGTGGTTAAGCATTCATTTCATACATTATTATGATAGATTCAGTAAATTCATGTAGAATTCAATCATTATTTCATAAAACATATCATTAATTGGTAGCATATAACTTAAACAGATACAATGGAAATACTCAGTAATTCTTTGAAAGACTGTCTTTATTGATCTTCAAGTCATTGATTACATACTCTCCTATCATGCGCACACAACTGAAAGGGTCTATACACTCAGTTGTGGACTCTACCCAAGCCTCCTTCACACTTAGCTATAGGATCCTTCCCTTCTCTACCTAAGTGCAGGAAGCAGAGCCTTCCTTCCCTAGCTCTTCCCCAAGATAAAAAAAACTCTTTGATGTACCCAAAACTCTCTCCCAAAATTATCTCTAAGACTTGCTAAGACTCAACTATTTATAACTTTCCTAACACAATACCATGGCCCCTGACTCATGGGTGAGTCTTCGAAAATGACAAAAAACAAGGGGCTAAGGCCCCTTTGAATCTATCTATATTTATGTTCTGCATCCACATTTTGTAGAGACTTTACATATTTTACAAAATTCTTTACAAAAGTGACCAATTTTAATTCAATTCTACCACTGGGGACCCCATCCCAATAGGCCGCCAACACAAAGATCATGACTCATCCTCGAGTCACTGAGCTAGTTGTTCCACTTTTTGGTGGAGTTCACTCAATGCCTTGGTCAAGGCTTGGAGCTCCATGGTACTCTGTTCCACTGCTTACTGTACCTCTTGGACCATTTTTTCTATGGTTGGTCGCTCTACTGCTAGTTGTGTATTCCTCTGTGTCTGTCGCATGGCCTTCAGCTTCTCATGAATGTTCTGTGAAAGTTGGCAGGCTTCCTCTATCCAAGGCTAAAGTTGGGCTCTGAGCAAGGGCTACTTTTTCTTCATCTCCTTGATCTGCATCAATTTTTCCTTGCCTTCCTGCAAGCATGTGAAGAGATGGACTGGCTCCAATATCTATGTTATCATACTGATCTCATGATAATGATGTTGTGCTTCCCTGATTTTTGTGTTCAACTGTTGCAGTGTAGGATCCTCTTGCAGTGTATCCCATAGGCCCATTACTTGAGTGAAGAGTTGGTTGTAACCCTGAACTGCGACATCTAGTTGAGACGTGGATTCTTTTATAGTCACTCCACTTTTTTCCTGAACCTTCGGCAGTGTGGTCGGTTGCAACTTCAACTGTAGCTCAGCTATTTGTATCTGAAGATCGAAAGTCACCTTATTGACCTTTTCCTGTGGCACGTGCACTGCAACTGTCAATTTCCTAACTTTAGTTGAAGCCTCAAACAAATCACTTAGGCCAAGTCAAAATTTCTTTAGCAAGCAAAACAATGAAATGGATTTGGGTAAATGAAAAGCAATAGAAGGGCCTTTTAAAGCGTAGACTTGCTCATTTTAAATGGGAACAAAAAAGAAGAGGAAAATAGTCTCAGAAAAAGAAACACATAAGAGCATCAAAAATAAAGAAGAGTTAACCGTTTACAGTCCCACATCTAAACCCCTTACTTGGTCGTCATAAATCTATGTCTAGGAACTGATGAAGGCTAGGGAAACGCTTGAAATTTTGGAAGCCAAAGAATAGGGAAGGGACCAAAAAATTTCAGAGATTACACTTGCAAATCGATCTTTAATGGAAGGTAATAGGATCCTAAAAGAGCAAGTAACAATGCTACAAGAGGCTTTAGAGACATGAAAACAAGAATGAGAAAACACGAAGACAACATGGAAAACCATGAAAGAATCAATGGCAACAAACAAGGAAGTGATAATTTCTAAAGAAATTCAGTTGGACACACAAATATCTCAGCAGCAGGTAGTCATTTCTGAAGAAAAAAAGGCAAAATAGATCAAGAAGACAAACATTCCAAAAGAAATCAGAACTGGAGTTGAGAACACTAATGGTTACATAAGGATGGAGGAAAAAGAAGATGTAAGTGCTCGTAGATTACAAGAAAGAGAACACAAAGACAAAAAAGATAGGGAAACAAAGGTTATTATAAGAGGAATAAGTGACTATGGAAAGAGTGAAAGCACTCTCAATTTGACAAGAGACTTTTTGAAAGAGAAATTACATTGGAGAGGGAAAATTTGTCAAGCAAGAAGGGTGGGAAAAATACGTGAAAGAGGCCTGCTCAATTGTTGTGACCAGGTTCTGGCACTGTGTTTGCAACTCCTCTTGTTCCTTCAATGCCTAAGTTTTTTTTGCGAATAGCTTCTTGTTGTTGACTTTAAACTCACTGACGAAAGTGAGCGTGCGTTGTTCTCTGATCTTCAACTCATCTGAGACCCCGTAATGTAGCGCATGAAGATACTGGAGCGGAATCACGACAAGGTGTAGTCCCATATCTTTCACTGTGGTGAGCAGTGTATGATCCTTATCTGATTCCACTCGGACTAACCCCTATGGTAAAGGAAAGACTCTGATATCCAAAGTCCGTTCAATCTTTGTGACTGCACTACTTCCTTTCGTTAGGTTCGCTTGCATGCTGCTCACCTTCCCAACATTCACCTAAATCTTGTTCACCTGGATCTGTAGCTCATGCAGATCCTTCTGGATGCTTCCTAGCATCTGCATGTATTGATGCTCAAATTGTTGCAACACCTCTGTCATTGTATCATCTATCTTGTCACCAATCTCATCGAGATCGCCTTCTGTCAACACCATGGGATCTAGATGTGTCTGCTTGTCAGACTTATGCTTCTTTTGTTGGCCCCTTGTTTGTTCCTGACTGTGTTTCTTTAGAATGAATGGAGTGCTCTACTACTCACCACCCCCTCCTCCCTACTCTAAAAGTTCTTGTTCAGTAGTGCTATGTGTAGCAGAATTCTCGCTCTCCTCAGCATCCTTTCATTCTTTATCTTCATGTAGCACGCTCTTCCTCTATACGTGCCTTCTCTGTAGCTGCCTTAGTGACCTCCTTCTTCTTTTCCTCGACCAATGTGCACGCAGATTTCTGAGCAGCTTCCTTCCAATTCTGTGTAGCAGAGATCTTTACACCTTTTTTGGTTCCCACCTCCAACATTGTAGGTCACACCACTCCAGCAGCCAATACCCTACTACTTCCTGCACATCTGTCTCGGACACTAAATAAGGTAGTACGTGCCATGTTCCTTCAGGGTCCTTCCACGCATAGATTGAGATGTTGTGAAAGTCAGCCTTGAACTCTGCATAGGCTGTTAATTTCCCAAACAAGGTTGGGGACAACCTTGGCCTTTGATTTATTACCATCCGAAGGTCCGTATCCATTATGGACCAGAAAATATTTGTTTCCTTAATGCTTGCTGCACCCTTTGTGGCCTAGAGCGATATGAACCTCACGGTCTCAGGAAATTCTTCCTTTTTAGGAGGAAATTAAATATCCTTTGGTAACCTCCATGCAACTAATACAATCAACAATAGAAGCCAAGTGTAATGAAATGGATTTCTTTCTTCTTGGGTGTCTTAGGAGTTCGCGAGGAACTCCTAGCAGAGATACCTCGACCAATTATACTGCATGCCCTTCGCGCACTGTGCAGCAAGTGATACAACCAGCGCCAGAACTTTGTCCATGCAACACTTTTGCATGATCTTTGCTGCGAGGATTTGGGCAAAAAACTAGACTACCTAGTCTCGTATGGACAAAATTGAGTACCCTCGCGACTTCTTCACAAGACAATAATCCTTTTTCATTTTATCGACCAGGTCCTTTTCCCCTATTTTTCCTGCAAATTCCTTAGCAGGGT
Source organism: Pinus taeda (assembly GCA_000404065.3). Taxonomy (NCBI): domain Eukaryota; kingdom Viridiplantae; phylum Streptophyta; class Pinopsida; order Pinales; family Pinaceae; genus Pinus; species Pinus taeda. The sequence continues at coordinate 329,381 of APFE031140915.1, forward strand.
TCACTCCTTTGTGGGGCAACTTCATTACCTTGTGGATTACATATCTCTTATTAGAATAGGCTGCCCTAGCCACATAATCCCATCGTGCACCAGCATGAGGAGCTGGTGCACGTAGACCATATTGATAGGGGAGCGGTGATAGTGTGGTACTAATAGCATATTCAACAACCCCGACTGATCAATGCTATGGACCCACTTCATGGATTCTAACTATGTAACGCTTGTGTTGTCATAGTATATCTTTCTCATATACTTATGGGTCACTATATGTGGGAATTTTTCATGATCTGCGAGGACCCAGTCCTCTAGTTTCAACAGTGGGATGTGCACAATCTTAGGTCCTTCAAAATCTACTTGCTCCGGTAGCAGGGGAGTGGATATCCCAAATTTTCCTGAATCAAGATCCTTGGTCACTTTAGTTTTTCCCTTCCATGGAGGGATGTATTCAGGAAGCATAGAGATAGGCTCGAAGCCCTCGGCATCTACTTCTTCAACTCCTTGGTACTCCTCTTCTTCTAAATCCACCACTTTTTCTGGTTGCTTTTCCTTTTTCTGCTTCGGTTGTGCCTCTGTATAAATCCTCGGTGACATTCACACCAACACCAACTTCTTCTGTTTTTCTTTTGCAGCTGATTGCTTTTCTTTCATAGTGGTCAGATTTTCTTTTGGCACAACTTATTTCAGCTTAGGCAACCTTGGCACTGTGGGCACAGCAGGCATAGCCTCCATACTAGATACTTCGAGACCTGGTGCGTCAGACACAACTGCTTCTGAACTAAGGGCTTCGACAGGGTTAGTCCTAGTCATTCTTTCGATGAATAGCTCTCAGGCTGCTGCAGAACAGTTCACAAATGAGGGGAGCGCCACAAATTCTTCCCAGAACGCTCGACTCAAATGCGTTAGACAACAAAATTCTCTAGAAATTCTTAGAATGCAAAGTATTCTTTGTAGGACCAGTATGCAAAATTTATAGGCGGATTTAAATTCAAATCCAACCGTTTCCCCTAAATTCTGATAATAATTGTTGCTTTGGTGGCATATCTTCGAAGATTTATGCCTTAATTTCTACCTCCCCTCTCCTCTTAACTGCCTATTAGCCATCACATCATGAATAGTAACTCCTATGGTCATTTTCCTGTTGGGCTATGCAGTACCTTCCCCAATGGCATAACGTCCTGAGCACAACTTCATCTACTGCATCCTTGTCAATCTTCGCGCAGTCGGGTCGCTACCTTGTCCTTAAATTGAATAGTGTAGTTTATAGTCCTATGCTCCCTTGCAACTGCCTGGAGCACTAAGGCTGTCTTGCTACCATATATTCATTGTGCAGGATCCCCCATATACAGCTTCAACTTGCTCCCATTCACTCTTCCTGGGAAGGGCTCCCCATTCAGCTTCGTGAGATGAACTGTGCCACCATCTGTAATTTCCTTGGAAATATATGATCCTAACCAATGCATCTGTAATTTACCCATAAATTTAATGAACTTACTATAATATAACAACACAAGGTCATTTACCTTGAATGTGTGAATCTTTATATGGTGATCATGCCATGATTTTTGCGTTCCTTCTGTACTTGTTGGTGGAATCCTGCCAAAAATCGATCCTCCTCTAGCTCCATGAGTTGCGTGAGCCATTCTTCTAAGACCTCGCAATCCGCCATATCTGTCAAAGTTGCTATGCGCAGACTAGGCATAATGTGTTCCATAGGCATTACTCTGTCGAACCCATAGACTAATCTGAATGGCAGTTTCCTTGTCAACTTCTTACAGGTTGTCTGATAGGCCCATAACACTGTAGGTGTGCACACATCCCAATATTTCCACTGCACATTATAGATCTTGGTCAACACGTTCTGCAAAATTTTGTTAAAAGCTTTGACAGTTTCATTTTCCTGTGGGTGGTATGGTGTACTCTTCTGATGGTAGACTAGGAATTCCTTTGTCAGTGTGCTAATTGTTTCATTCAAAAAGTGTGTTCCCCTATCACTCATTAATACTTTCGGGCATCTGAACTGTGTTAAGACATGTTCAATCAATAATTTTTCTGTCGTAGCCCCTCTACAATCCTTTACTAGCTATGCTTCTGCCCATCTGGTTAAATATTCTGTCACAGTGATAATGTAGCGCACACCCGTTTTCTTCCCAGGGGGCTGAATTGGCTCAATAAAATCAATTGCCTACTTCTCTAATGCCTACAAACATACCTGAGGATGTAGCGGTAGCTCATCCCTTTGTGACGCTCTTCCAATCCTTTGACATGCATTGCACACCTTACAATAGGCTTTGGAATCCTTATGCAATGTTGACAACCATAGTCTTGCACACAAATTTTTCTGCGCAGTTGCTTTTCTTGCATAATGTCCTCCCGTAGCTATCCCATGAGCTTTGATGAGAATACTATCACAGAGCTTTGATGAGAATACTATCACACTCAAAGTCCAGCACATATCTCTGCAATATTTCATCTGCACCCATTTATTACAGATGTCCCGCAATAACTAAAAAATCGGTTGCACGCACTACTAATTATTTCTTCTTCTGATTTGTATATCCTTCAAGTGCCATCCCTGTAGTTAAGAATCGAATAATATCAAAAAAATGGTTACCAGCTACATGTACTGCAAGGAGATGTGCATCGGGCAACCCTTCCTCCAAATTTCTGGGTTCTTTGCCTATTTCAATTTGCGATAGATGGTCAGGTCTAGCATTCAACCTCCCCAGCTTCACAATGACTTCAAAGTCATACTCTTGAAATAATAACAACCATCTACAAATCTTCCTCCCCAACACAAGTTTGTTGATCATGTATTTTAAGGCAGAATGATCTATATACATCTTGACATTTCCCCCTAATAGATAGTGCCTGAATTGTAGCAGGGCGTAGACCGTGGTCAACCCTTCACGCTCTGTTGTTCAGTAATTTTTCTTAGCCTTGGATAAGTTCCTACTTGCGAAGGCTATGGTACGGTTTAGTTCTCCTTCACCTACTTGTGTGAGTACTGAACCTAGTGCAATGTAAGAATCATCCATGTGTACCTTAAAATCCTTTTTCCAATTGGGAAATACTAATATTGGTGTAGTTACCATATTTTCTTTCAACACATCTAAGTTTTACTGACATTCTTCATCCCAACAGAATGTCGCATCCTTCTTTAGCAGTTTTTCCATGGGAACGGTAATTTGAACATCAAATTTGATGAATTTTCTATAGTATCCCATGTGTCCCAACACTTCATGTAGCTTCTTAATGTTCCTAGGGGCCTCCAAGTTCACAATCACTGCAATCTTTGCAAGGTCCACTATCAAGCCTTGCTTGCACACAACATGACCCAACAAGATCCCAAAAGGAACACAAAATATACATTTTTTCAAATTTAGTGCTATCTGGTATCTTCGACATGTATCCAACATAATTCACAGGCTTGCCACTTGGTGCTTCACCAAACCAAACACTGTCCAGTCATCAAAGTACACTTCTAGGAACTTATGAATGAATTCTTTAAATGTTTCTATGACTGCACAGGAAAATATTATAAGTGTGTTCTTAAATCCAAATGGCCTAGCAATATACTGAAAGAAACCCCACTTTGTCGCGAAGTTGGTTTTCCTTCTATCCTCCAGGGCAATCTTAATTTGATGATACCTATAAAACCTATTAGTAAAGGAATAGGCCTCCTGCCCTTCGACATTATCTAACACTTAATTTGTAAACAACGTCGGAAATGGAACATGAACACAAACATCATTGAGCTTCCACAGATCTATGAAAATCCTTATTTCACTCTTTTGTTTCTTGTCTTGGACCACCATCGGGCTCACCAAATTGGACTCTTCAATAGGTTCTATAATTCTTGCCTCCAACATTTTATCCAACTCTTGGCGAACCTTTTCCTTATACTTAGGGTTAAGGCGATAAGGTCACTGTTTAATAGGCTTCACGTCTAGCTTCAATGTGATCTTCATAATGCCCAAATCACCAAGTATTCCCTTTAAATCTAAAAAATAGTGAGGAAGAGTTCCTGGTATTCGCAAAGTAATTCAACAACTTTTTCTACTGTAGCATCATCCGAATACTCTCCAGTCTTCGCAAAATTCGGTTCTTCTTCAGTGCCAATGTTTACTTGCTTTGTTTTCAAATGTGTAGAGATGTCTGCTCTACTTGTGGGCCTTCGACTTCACGATGCCCTTCTATCTCCAGAATATTGATATTCCTCGGGTCTTCTTCCTCCTCTTCAATGGTCATATTATAACATTCCAAGGCATGGCAGAGCTGGGTGCTCCAGTTCGGTTGGGTCCATTCAATCGGTTCCTTCGGTGTCCTGAAGATAACCACTTTAATTTATTGAAGCGCTTCGTTGATGCCTTCAAATCCATATTTGAAGTTGAAAGTCAATAAGAAACCTTCCTTCAATACATCCCATTCCGCAGTGTTGTGGCGGAGCTCTGTTTCAAGGTACCAGTTCATAGGGATTGTATCCAAGGTATGACAAAATATATGTACCCACTTTGGCCGTGGTTCCGTCCCCCATGCCTTAGTCCACTTTGTCAGGTGATCGTTCAGATCATCCTTCCCATTATACTTTTTAGTTAGCCTTGGATTAGCATACCCAAATCGTAGCTTCATCATTCTGCTGGCGTAGCGTGTAGTGCCAACTCTAAGGCTTGAAAGCAGTGGTCCTCAAGAAATTCATGCTCAAATTAATCTAAAAGCATGTTTATGTCAGTCAACCCATCATAATAAGGTAACTTTCTTACCTCCGATGAATACACCGCAGTGACTTCGTCATCATATTGCACACAATGTAGAAACGTCATGTAAGTGATTCTGCCAATGCTCTAATTCTTCATCTGAATCAAAAGTGAAGGAACTCTCCCGCTCCCATGAAATTCATCACTCTGTTGTTGGATTGATCCAATGCTTATCTCATGCTGTTATCTTGTAGATTTGATCTAGCTCATCATCACTTTCCACATAATCGCGAATTGGTTTAGTATAGTGCGCCCCTTCTATAAGATCTAATGGCACTATAACCCTAAACAACTTTCTTTCAAACAAAATTGTCCTATTTTTCAAATTAATGACCCCATTCATTTCAATAGACTAGTCGATTCCTAGGAGCGTAGGGTAAGGATTGTTGTCATCGACAATTTATATAACTTCAAAGTCTTCCGCTGCACTCACACCATCAATATAAACCATTACTCCATATAAGCATCCCATGGGAATGATTTTCTGTTGATTCGCCATCTTGAGATGAATCAAAGACCACTGCAACATAGGTCTCCCCATCCTTTCCCATGTATATTTTGGTAGAAAATTCGCATCGGACCCCAAATCCAAAATGACTTGGTCCATTTCATACTCACATATCTGCATTGTTAACCACATCTCTCGTCTTGTTTGTGCCTTATGCTTAATGATTATTCTAACTGTGCACTGCTCTGAAGGACTCTTTTCCTTATTGGTGCACTTGTCTATTAGGTCCTGCAATCCTTCCACAACCTCCCTGTCACATAGTAACTTTATGCAGGTCCCTAAAAAGGTAGTGAGTACGGAATGATCAATCTCTTGTGTTGCACTAGTTTCTTGCATCTTATCCTAGCTTCCCGAGGTGGAGGCCTCAACGAAGCTCTTCTTAGTTTCCATGAATGTTCCCTTAGCATGATTAAGGTCAAAGACGACTTATTTTTCTAGAGCTTTGCGAACCCATCCTTCTTCTTCAGACTGCTTACCCTTATCTGCACCAGTCGTCATATTGCTACTTAGTACAATATTAATGTTATGATCCTCCTCGCGGGGTTCAGCCCTCATCATTTGTAAATTCTGCATACGCTGCTGAGGCTGCGTTTTCTTCTCTTGCATATTAGCTATTAACACCGAACATTCTTCTATGGCATGGTTGAACTGTCTAGAATATTGACACGAAGGGTGTGTAGGACTAGGGAAATCTCGCAGAAAGTGTCCCGGTTGTCCGTAGTTGTAAAAAATAATTTTTCCATGACCTCTACCATGTCCTCTTCCTTGCCCTCATCCTTGGCCTTGAAAACCCCTACGTGCTCCTCCGAGGCATTGAGCTAGAGGCCAAGTTTCTGGTTGCATATGGTAAGTACGGGTTCTTTCCATCATCAACTCATAGCTTCAAAATGGCGCTCATCGTGGTCCATAGATTTACATAAATTATAGAACAACTGTTGAAGTGTCTGAATGAACTTCTGAAGCAAGTGCCAGTTATTCATCACATGTTTCCCAGTGACTTGACTGGTGCACCATAGTGTAGTTCTTGTGCGTGGCCCAATTGGGGCTTTTAGCTTCAAGGGGGATGGCCCTCCCGCTATAAGATAGTTCATGTATACTGGACAATGATCCTTATCATGCCCATGGCCCTTTCACTTCAAGCACCAAACCTTTGCGCGTACTTATGGCTTAGTCTCTTTTTCTTTATTCAAACTTTGTAATTCTAGGTGCAGGCTTGCTAACTAAGAGTGGATCTGTTGTACCCCTAGGTTCGTATCTTGAATAGGTGATGCATGCAGCCTCATCATGATCTTTAAGGCTTTTGCCTGTGTTCCTATCTTCTGTTGTGACAGAGCAATTCTTAAATGGGGCAAAAGTGATGCGATAAACCAGTCGTGATGTTGGCTATCTAAGATTTGTATGTTAGCTTGTCTAATCTGGCACTTCAACCTCTAATCAAATTCCCAAGGTGTCTCATCAAAATTCATCATTATCTCTTTAAATTCAATTAGAGACTATGCCTCGGATTTAGGCTTACTAAACTCTTTTTTCAAAGCTATCTAGTTTCAACTAGCAATGCATGAGGATTGTAAGCACATTACTTAATGTACCAGGTTAGCATGCTAACCAACTGTGGCTTCTTTATATTATCACTGATGATTTTCTACGCTATCCATACAGTGTTTGAAACAAAATAGAACTACTCTAGATCTTCACTTCCTATGCCCTTGAAGATCGGCATCTTGATTGTGTTTGCCATGTTGAATGGTGGCAATGGAGGTGGAGGTGTGGGTGAAGGTGTATGTGGTGGAGGTGGAGGTGGAGGTGGAGTGGATGGAGGTGGAGGTGGAGTAGATGGAGGATGTGTTCTTGGAATACCCTAAGTTATTAGTTGAACAATGCTTCGCGGTGTAGTCTGCACCACCCCTTCGTCATCACTTGAAGGAGGTGCAATCAATGGTCTATGCTCTGGTCTTGATTCTTCACGATTTCTAAAGAATCTTCCACTTTGCGTAGCTTTGAACATTAAGGTAATGGCATTACCTGCTTTTCACATAATAGAATTTTAATCCAAGTATTAAATGACCTTAAATACTTACCTCCTGGTCCCTTGAAGAATCTCTGCTCTACTTCACTATAGCTGACTAAGGTGTCAACTGCAAATTCCATAACAAATCCTCCCAGAATTTGATCAAGCTAATGATTGACATCCCACACGATCTTGTTTTCATAGGCCTCTAGTTGTCACACCAATTCTGGAGTCCACACTATAGGACTATCGAGCTTCCACCTTCCTTGACTGTCTGTCAATTTAGCTAACCACTCATATAGTTCAATTAGAAAAGTGCAGAAGAAGATTTTTTGTACCTCTGTATACAAATATATTCAACCAATCCTCCTTCGACAAGTGTGGATTCTTGTTTTCTTGAGCTGCAAACTTGTGAATCTTCCGATCTAACCAAATTTTAATCTCTTTCTTAGTCGGATTCCAATGATGCGACATCACACATCTCTTTAAGCAAATCCTGGTCTCGACAATGGAACCATTTGTTGGCTTAGGGGGTCTTGACCCAAGTTCAGAGTTAGTTATGCCAACCAACAAAACCCTACATTGCTGGCCTTTTCGGCAACAACCCATGTAGTGCAGGCTGTAGTCTCACCCGAAGCAGTAATGGGGGATGCAAGAACCAAGTTTCTGCATCCAAAGACTAGTGTGATGTCTTTCAATGCCTTAGAGTTTCCTCAATGTAGGTTAATATACTTCTAGGGCTAGTTACTGTAACTAATTTAAAACGGCCTTTAGACCTTCATGAAGGTCCATGATCAGTCCTTATGGACCTTAAACATTTAATTTACCTACTTCCGTGCATCAACAGGCAACCCTAGATTAGAGTTCACATATATCTAGTTAATTTGTTAGAACACAAGAGAAATGGCCTATAACTTCACAGAAGTGGCTAAGCATTCATTTCATACATTACTAAGACAGATTCAGTAAATTCGCGTAGCATTCAATCGTTATTTCATAAAACATATCATTAATCGACAGTATATAACGTAAACAAATATAGTGGAAATACTCAGTAATTCTTTGAAAGACTGTCTTTATCGATCTTCAAGTCACTGATTACAAACTCTTCTACCCTGTGCACATAGTTGCAGGAATCTGCGCACTCAGTTGCATACTCTACCCAGGCCTCCTGCGGACTCAGCTGCAGGAGCCTTCCCTTCTCTACATAACCATAGGAAGTAGAGTCTTCCTGCCCTAGCTCTTGCCCAAGTCAACAAAACTCTTTAATGTACCCAAAAGTCTCTTCCAAAGTTATCTCTAAGACTCGCTAAGACTCTATTTATAGATTCCTAATACAATACCATGGCTCCTACCTCATGGGTGAGTCTTCAAAACCAACCAAAAATAAGGGGCTAAGGCCCCTTTGACTCTATCTATTTGCGCGCTCCGCGTCCACATTTTGCGGAGACTTTACATCTTTCACAAAATTCTTTACAAAAATGACTTAGTTTAATTCAATTCTACCCCTGGGGACTCCATCCCAACATTCTCCTACAACTTCAACTGTGTCTCTTGTACCTAGAGATGGATTTGTCTAATCTTCTCTATAGTTTTTTCAGCCCTCAACGAATCTCCTATAAGAACTTTCCTCTCTCCTCCTCGCTACCCATATGCAATATCCAAATGTGAAGGCTGCAAATATCCAAAACAGGTATATCCAAAATAATATTTTTAGTGTTCATGGAGATTATATGTTGGAAACTCAATCAATGTAGTGGCACAACCTAATGTACCACAAAATTATAGAAGGGGTGCATCACCTTTGGTTGTGCAAGCTCAAGGATGTCATATTGTAGTTGGAGAGGATATTGGAGTTGATACGTAGTCTAATACTTTTTTGGCACTATCTACATGACCATAGTTGGCTCTAGGTGAACCTTTGACTTGATGGAGTCATAGCAATGAGATCTATGATTGGATGGAATGTCTAAGGTCTACAGTTGATTGATGAATCACGTAATATGTATGTGTTTATTATGTGTTTAAATTCTTAATGATGTGTTATTTCTTATGTATACATGCACTTTGTATATTTTGTGTTGTGCATATTTCTATTGCCACTCTAAACATGTTAATTAATGCATACCATGGTAGCATTCATGAGATATTCATGATAGACCTAAATTATGATACAGGGTAATTTTAATATAGGAATTTAGTCTGGTAATGCACCCAAAACATATTATGGACTAGTCAAAATGTTGTTCACTATGGCTAGAGACTAGTGGGAAAAATTGTATTACAATGAATTCATGTATTTATTCATTGGACATTCGACAAAAAATTCGTTATATCATTGATGAATAGTCAACATACAACTATTTTTATACCGTTAATGGATAGTCAATTCACATATATGGACAATAGGGCATTCAATGTACTAGTTCATACATTTATTCAATTAAGGGGTAGTCAACAAATTGAAAACCAACCATCTATTTGATTGGTAGTTGATGGTGTTGGAAAATCATAAAGGTAGTAAATATTTTCTTGATATTGATAATTACTTGTGATGTTTCTTATTATTACAATTATTTATATCTTATTTCTTTAGTTCATCAAGCAATTACCAAAAGCAACAACAAATAAAACAATGAACACAAGATCTAGGCACACATCAGGGAAAAACCCCTCTTGAGGGGAAAACCCAGACAAAGTAATTCTTCCTTTAAATATTATGCTTTGATACTCTTCACCCTAGACCTTGACCAGATCTTCCCTCCACACCAAGTCAGCCTCCAGAAAATTGACCTCTTCCCAGCAACTTTGACTATGCAGAAACTTGTAGCACCCAACTTCTTCCGACAGTAGTCCAACTTGGAAGACTTTGTTATCCCAACCCATAGCATGAAATAGAAGGAGACCACCACACAAATTTCTATTTTTCTCTTCTTCTTGGACTCCCCCAAACTCACATTCACTTCGACATCCTGACAACAGACTTTCCCAGCTATCCACTTTGCACTTTTTCCCAGTATATGAGAAGATAAGAAGTGATGCTCCAAATTAGTTTGTAGTCCTTCCTTTTATAGGATTTTGTGGGGTAGAATGGATCCTTAGGCCAACTTGATCTTTTGTTAGGCCAACATGGTGTGGAGGTTACATAATTCATATTTGACTCAATACTTAACCGATTTACATTATTCAAAAGTGCAAGAAGGGTCTCTTTAAATGTATAATAATTATATAGACCCAAAATAAATCCTAGAAGTCCTCATTGGGGACTTTGACCTAAACATGGTGACCCAAGCATGAAACCCATGCTTTAATAAGTCACAATAATAATAATAAAATTTATTTTCTTTATTCTTTTGACAAGTACATTACATAATGACTCAAGTAGTAGTATTGAAGACCAAACATACTTACCTTTTTCCAACATATGGGTAGCTTACTAAGTGGACAATGGTTGAGTGAGACAACTATCTAGACAAAATTGATAACCGTGGTAGAGTTGAGTTGAAATTTACCATAGTTGGGTGGTTGGGGGCTGTTACAATGGCCATGGCTACAAAAATAGGTTAACTCCTCCTTTATATGCTCTGCAGTATGAGCCTTCTGTTGAGGCCTTACTTGATTGGGTTTTCAATAAATCAACCTCTTTTTTTAATGCTTATTCATATGGCCCATATTTCACAATAGTAACGTGTGATGTTCTTCAAAATGTCGTTTGCATATTTAATGTTTCCTTGAAATTTATTCTTTTCCCTCTTTCCTTTTCCTTTGACATTTCTTGCAAAGTCCTATTTTCAACCCTTTACCTCACTACTTCTACTGAACTTTTTCTTCCATTTATCATAATGTAAGAGCTTATTGCAGAGCTCGTTAAAATTTATTTCAACATTCGTAGTGGTGATGTTCAATGTTTCAATAAGGTGCTCATGGTAAGCCTTTTGTTGAAAATGGCAACAAGAAATGCTAAAAATAGCATTGCTATAAATAGCAGTTTGGGTATTACTGTTGGACATAGCAACAAGGAATGAAAAATGGAAGTGCTAAAAATAGCATTTTGAGATAGATTCCAATTTTAATTAGTCCCTGAACTAAAATTGAGAATTAAAATTCGAATTTGATCTTAGCAGCTCTTTGTAAAATAACTAATTAATTCATCTTGAGTTAATTAGTTGTAGAAAATCAAACATGAAGTCTATGTGAGGACATGCAGCAGTTTCTCCATTAATTGAGGAATTTACCCCTTAGTTAAATAGATAAGGATGAGTTGTAATTTGAGTTGTAATTAGTTAGCTCAGTTAACTAAGTTAAGTCCGGTTAGATTAGTTCCAATAGTTTGTGGAATTAATTTTGAGTTTAGTTAGTTAATGCTTGCATGCATGTAACCGCTGCTCTCAAGATAGCTCATGCATGTCAGTTCAGTCAGAGACCCAATTGAGATCAAAGGAAGGGACAATGTACTATCAGTTGGAGGAATTTTCCTATAAAGGAAACTCATCCATGCAAAAGGAATTATCTCCTTTAGGATTGCGCAGTTACTTATGAGTTTAGTGAGCAGTGTGAGAATCTAGTTCACACAGGTGGCAACATTGGACCCTAGGAGAAACTACACAAGGAAATAGGAGGCTTGGAGGGCAGAGGAGAAGGTTTGTGAGAAGCCTTTGACTGTCTATGAGTAGCAAAGGGATTGTACTGAGAGTTGGATAGCTTGGGAGTTAAATCTTTGTGTAACCTAGACATATTTCCACTTGTATGATAATACAAAGATCAAGGTTTTCAGCTGAGGCTTTCCTCGTAGTATTTTTCTACGTTTCATGTGTGATTGAATCTTCTTTTTTGTTGTATGTGTTCTATTTGATCTTGCTCAAATTTGATTAAGCTTCCGCAAGTTCGTTGTAGAAGTAGATCTTGTATTTTTCTTTAGTATATTGCATAATTTGTTGATCTACAGTGAGAATTTCTACATGGTATCAAAGCAAAGGTGATCAAAGAAAAGAACAATATACAAGAAGGGAGCAGTTCAAAGTTTGAGGTTCCTTAATATAGAAATCGAGTTCTTATCACATTTCAATTTCACCAATGGCATTCAACTGTTTAAGACTTGAGTATGCCCTTGATGGCAGCTCGAATTATATAGCCTGGAAGGATTGCATGGAAGAAATATTAGAGGATAACGATCTAAAGGACTTCATTGATCAAGGAGTCCCCAAGCCAGCAACAGTTGATGCTACAGAATTGGCAGAATGGAAGAAATGTGTGGCTAGAGCAAGGATAATCCTCCTAGAGGGAGTTTGAGACCACATTGTCTCGAGCCTCCATGGGAAGGAGACACCGTTTTTGATGTGGAAAACATTGAAATATCTATATCAAAACAACAACGATCAGAGGAAGCTAGCGCTGAAAGAAAAGCTTTGGAAAATCAAGCATGACAAGGGCGACACGATCTCTAAATATCTGAACAAGCTCACCACCTCTAGGGATGAGCTTGGAAGTGTAGGGATCACAACCGCTGATGATGACACGGTAAGTCTTGCACTCCTTAGTCTTTCTAAGAGCTGGCATAGTTACCAATACTTGGTTAATGGAAGAGAAAAACTGCCATATTGGGAATGACTTTGGTCGGATCCGATGCAGGAGGAGATAAGAAGAAGCACCAGAGATGGATCCTCATCACAACAAGATGATGAGGAAAATCTAGCCTTATCAAGTAAGGAAAATAAATGGAAGGAGAAGGATTCTCATCCCAAATAGAGTTCTTCCTATGGTGGGAAGAAGTTTGACAAATCGAAAGTGCATTGCTTTCATTGTCATGAGGTGGGCCATTTTGCTACAAATTGTCCACTGAAGAAATCCAAGATGGGATCCAAGGAAGGATCTGAAGGTGAGGCATTGGCCTCACAGTTCGAGTTGGATTTCACCCTCTTAGCTTGCATGGTTTCATCCATGGTGGGATGTGGTTGGTTTCTTGACAGTGGAGCTTCTTTCCACATGACCGATGACAAGAGTTTGTTCAATACCTTGGAGGAGAAAAATTTCCAGATACTCATAGCGATGGGTATTGATGAAAAGTATAGTGTCTCAGGAGTAGGCACAATTGTTTTTCAGAGGGAGCATGGAGCTTACATTACCTTGACCGATGTCAAGTATGTACCAGGACTGAGGAAAAACTTGGTGTTGATCGCAATGTTGGAAGACAAAGGCTATGATGTAGTCTTTAGCAAGGGAAAGGTTTTCCTTCGACACATCACCACTAGACAGGTGAAGCAAATCAGTTCACGAGTCAAGAACCTGTATTCTCTTGAGGTTCAAGATGCATGCAAGCCTTGAGGAGCAAGGCAACTGATGGATACTTGGTGGTTGAGAGGGAGAGTACATTACCTCTCAACATGCAATGCCAGAAGAAGTCTCATACAATTGTGGAGGAGCCACAATTGGTGAAGCAGCTTCAGGAGGTTGTGGAGTAGCCACAACTGGAGAAGCCAAGAGGAGATTGAATGGAGGCATCAACTCATGCAGAGAACTCCAGTAGGGGGGAATTTTGAGCCAAGTGGGTAGAGGGATCACATGCATCTATACCTCCAGGTAGGAGGTGGGGTGATGTGGAGTGACAGTCCCAAGAAGGCTATAATAGGGGCAGGATCATTGAGGTACCCAAACTCTTTGATTAGACCTTGCTACGGGAGACCCAATAAGGAGTAGCAGGACCGGCTGAGTGGGTAGAGACAGATGCGGATGGAGTGGCATAGAGAGCTATAGTGCAGGAATCCCAAGACAGTGTTGAGCTAGCAGGCTGCAACAATGTGAGAGGAATAGGAGTGTTGCACCAGTGTAGGATGGCACAAAGATGTGTGCAATGGTGCAAGATGCATGGAGTGTTGCAGCAGCTCAGAGGTCACAGAGGGAGAATTTGTTATTGGTAGAGGAAGCTTCAGCATCAGAGGATGTTCTAGCTCAATAGGGAGGTCAGTTGGGAGATTTTTTGTTTCTAAAGTTGCTGGAGCAATAACACTTGGGAGAAGTGTTGCATGCAGAACATTCCAAAGGTTTAGGATCGGGTTTGAGTTGAATGCCTTTCTTGTTGAGAGGGAGTGTTGAAAATGGCAACAAGAAATGATAAAAATAGAAATGTTAAAAATAGCATTGCTATAAATAACAATTCGGGTACTAGTGTTGGACATAGCAACAAGGAATGAAAAATGGATTTGCTAAAAATAGAATTTCTATAAATAGAATTTCGGGATAGATTCCAATTTTAGTTAGTCCCTAAACTAAAATTAAGAATTAAAATTCGAATTTGATCTTAGTAGTTGTTTGTAAAATAAGTAATTAATTCATCTTGAGTTAATTAGTTGTAGAAAATCAAACATGAAGTCTATGTGAGGACATGCAACCATTTCTCCATTAATTGAGGAATTTATCCCTTAGTTAAAGAGATAAGGATGAGTTGTAATTAGTTAGCTCAGTTAACTGAGTTAAGTCCAGTTACTTTTGAGTTTAGTGAGCAGTGTGAGGGGCCAATTCACACAGGTGGTAGCATTGGACCCCAGGAGAAACTGTGCAAGGAAATAGGAGACTTGGAGGGTAGAGGAGAATTTTTTTGATAAGCCTTTGACTGTCTATGTGCAACAAAGGGATTGTACTGAGAGCTAGATAGCTTGTGAGCTAAAGCTTTGTGTAATCTAGACATATTTCCACTTGTATGATAATACAGAGATTGAGGTTTTTAGCTGAGGCTTTCCCCAGAGTATTCTTTTGTGTTTCATGTGTGATTGAATCTTCTTCTCTGTTATATGTGTTCTGTTTGATCTTTCTCAAATTCGATTAAGCTTCCGCAAGTTTGTTGTAGAAGTAGATCTTGTATTTTGCTTTAGTATATTGCATACTCTGTTGATCTACAGTGAGAATTTCTCAATCTTTCAATGGGATTATCCATCATGGAAATCTTTTCAACATCATTATCACCATGTCCTCATCTTACATATTCAACCAATGGCCAATAATTGTTCTATAATCTTCTTTATTTTGAGTAGATTCAATTACAATGATGCATTCTCATCTGTCGCGAGAAAACAACACACTTTTAAGGAAGAAGGCTTTTCAACAATGTTACCACCATTTCCTCCTCTTACATCTTCCAAAAAATGGCCAAGAACATTTTTATAATATCCTTGATTTTGAGTAAATGTTCTTGCAAAGATGCACTCTTATCCATCTTGAGAAAAAAAAACATATTTTTAAGGAAGAACGTTCTTCCCTTGTCTGAAGTTTCATGTAACTCCCTCAAATGCTTCCAAAGCCCTATCAAATTATTCCCTCTCTACGACTTAGGTGATGTTTTATCTATCATGGAAAACATATGCAATGTTATTGCTTTTCTCCACTCGTCAAACTTGTCCCAATATCTACAAACAACTTGTGGTTGAGTATATTTACCTAGAACAATAGCAACCAATCACTTGAACTCAAATATTCCCAACATATGTTTCTTACACGTATTGTAATTATTACCAAGGAATATTTGTCTACATTCCAACATGATGTTAAGTCAATAGGTCACTGACATAAGTCAAAAATGAAAAATTAGGAGAAAAAAATTCTGCTAGATGGTCCTCAACCAACAACCCCTTGTAGCCACCAGATAGCTCAATGTGCCATTATCTCCACCACCTGAGCCAACCATGTGTTCCCTTACCTACTTCTTATGATTGTATGTTTGAAGGTGGGCTTCCCAACCTTGAAGGTATGGGTTTTCATCGGTATAGTTGAGTAATTTTCCGTACTTGTCATGGGCATTTATGGGCATGGATTGGTGGGGGGATTTGACAGAAAGAGTGGGCTAGGTTTGTACTCTTGTCTTTATTGCTTGATTTTGTGGTTAACCTTGTATCCTAGTCCCGTGGGATCTCCTTTATTGGCCATTAGCTTTAGGGTTGGCACTACATGGGAAATCCTAATTTTGGTTGCGTGGTCCTACTTCCCATCACCATATACATCACTTCTTTCCACCTATTTTAGCACCATTCATATCTTTTCCCATCCAAGTCCACATAGGGTTAGCCTCCCCCTCCCCTTTTCCACACCTTGGGTCAGGCCTCAAACAATGCCCTAGAGGTTGATGCAACTAAAAAGAAAAGAAAAAACATAATTTGGCCACTCTCAATAGGAAATGTACCACAAAATGGAAAATATGATCAGGACATACAAATTTAGTGAAACGACCCAGCTAAAACAGTGAAATGACCCAGCTAAACTATATATATATATATTTTTAATACACAACAATTACAACCGAAAAACAAACACATTGAGGTTTCAATTCAATCAACACATACATCGCTGATGCTCATTTCAGGAACATAACACCACATTTATATACTTTTAATCTAAGGTCAAGTAGTAATGAAATACACATGTACCGTACACCGGAGAGGCGAGACTCCGCTTGCTCTGTTGTCGCTGGTATTTCCTTGTTGTCGGTCACTTCTGCGAGTGTATGATGACGTTGTTGGCATTATGTTTCTCGTATGGTTATATGTTACAGATGTTGTACTTGATGGCAACACCCATGGCATGGCTCTCAATATGATGAGAATTAAGAAGTACGCAGGAGAAAAGTTCACGGAATTTTATGCAGATAAAAGTTTATAAAAGTTTATTTCATGTGGAGAAAAGTTCACGGAATTTTATGCAGAGAAAAGTTTATTTCATGTGGGAAAACTTACCTTTGGTCCATGGTAGTTAGTCCTTGGAATTTGAACCTATGGTTTTTGGGCCATGGCATCTCGACAGACGTGTTGATCCCTAGTATTGAGTTGATGGTATTGGTTTGTTATGGTTTTGGCCCGTGGTATTGGTCCATGATTTGAGGAAGGGCTTGCCTATATAAAGCAAAGGAGATCATTTGGCTTGGGTATGCTTTTGGGTTGACTATCTTAAGATCTGAAATATTGGGTTATTGTTTCAAAAGCTCGATCTATATGAAAGTGAAGTGGAAAGCGAATTTGTGAAGGGTGATCTCTCGAGTGCTGCAGCTGCGGAAGTGCGGAAGCGCCGCAGGAGACGCCGCAGGA
>APFE031140915.1:355037-390402 GCA_000404065.3 Pinus taeda
TTAACTTTTTATTTAAAACTAATATTTTCCTCACCTCACAAGATTCCTATTTCTACTCCTAGTTGTCTCTTTATTCCCACCTTTTATTCCTTAAATTGTGTTTATTACTTGGAGTCAATTAATGAGTCAAGATTTTATCCCCAATCTACTTCCTAAATTAACTCAGGTTATCTCTTAAAGGGATATTCTTATGTTGGTTGATGCCACATGGAGCTTCTCTACATTTCTCTAAATTTAATTTATTTTTCTTATTTTAATTCACCTTCCTCTTTTCTTAATTAAGTTTAATTGGTTTAAGATTAATCTTTATCCTTACAATATGTTTGTCTTCCCCTTTTATCTAATTAAACCACCTCATCTACCTAGCATTTTCCAACATGGGGAGGGTATGATTTTTAAGGTACTCTATTTATTTTTTTATTTATTTTTCCTATAATCCTCCTTATTCCAAGTTTTATTTTTGATTTAATTTCCTTGGTTTCTAATCATCATTTTCCCTTGGTGTAACTTTACCTAGTTTTCATTCCTTACTTATATTTATTTATTATTATTTATTTATTTTTAATGATTCCAAGGGTCCCAAGTTTGGTTGTGCCCTTCAAGAACTTCCCTAGGAGTTCCAAGGGTGCCACATCTAACAGTTTAATTGTGATGCCAAGGGTGCCAAGTTGGTCGTGCCCTTCAAGAATTTCCCTGAAATTCCAAGGGTGCCACACCACTTGCCCTTCAAGCGTCCAGTGACTACGAGGGGAAAATATCGTGCAACGTCATAGACCGCTATCGCTCTTATGTTTCCTACTATAGTGAGACTAATGGTGTTGGGGATCAAGGAATCCGCCTTGATGCGCGCCCCCCAGTAGGTTCCTCATGAGCGACCCAACTTTGGGACCTGCCCTCATGGCATCGTGATCTTCAAGGCGGAAGGTGTTTCAACCCTTCCAGCCCAAGTCACGGGGGTGCTAGTGGGTGAGATCAGGGACTCTGTCCCACCCCTCCCATGTAGTTCCATCCACCTGTACAACCCCATCACCCATATGTCAGTCATTCGGTCAAGCAACAAATCTATGCCTGCAACCATTAACATATCATCAACATATAGCTAAACATATATGGCAAATTTCAAGATCGACTTAGACTTTAAAAGATAAAATAATATGAATTTTCATCAAACCAGGTGTCATCGACATGTCATAAGCGAGCGCCTCTGATCGTTTCCTGCCATACTCAAAAATCATTAGCAACAAGGTTTCTCATTGTTAGTCCTTAGCATAATAGCATCATTAACAATTCCTGGTCATTCACATCATTGTCCATTATAAGCTTGAACTAATGGAAGTAGGTAACAAAGGGTACACATCCCTCATGGCTATCATCATTTATCATAAATGGAAACATACATATTCATTAAGCCATCAACATCGTAACATCATAGAAATATACCTATCAAATTTATCATCATTATACTTTTAGTAGAGTGCATACATATTCTTTACTACCCTCATCATAAATTCAAATACTAACTTAACTATTTCATGATGCAATCATCAGAATACTGATAGATAAGATACATAACCATTCATGCTATCATAAAATCAATCATAACCATGAATATCTCAAATAATAGTGTCATGTGTCCGGATCCTCAACCTGAGGTCCTCAAAGAATAAAGTGTGGGCCTTATGGCTAATTAAATGTTTGCGTCATATCACTGTCAGTCAACTAGAACGGGCACTACATACACCCCCTCTTAAAAATAGACTTTGTCTCGAAGTCCCTGGAATAGGTAAGGAAAACGATGACGCATCTCCTCGGCATCCTCCCAAGTAGCTGAACTAGGACTATAATGGTCCCACTGGACCTTGACCTGGTCCACTAATCGTCGTCTAAGCTGCAAACTTCTCTGGTCCAGTATGCAAACTGGTTCAGTCATCACTGCTCCCTCGTCCGAGACCTGCAAATGACCCAAGTCAATAATATGTGAAGGATCTGAAATATAATGACGTAAAACAGAAACATGAAACACATCATGCATACGTGCTAAAGGTGGAGGTAAGGCAAGCCTATATGCCACCGGCCCTTTCCTTTCTAATATTTCAAAGGGTCCCACAAACCGTGGAGACAATTTTTCTCCTTTTCCAAATTTTATAGAGCTTTTTTCGGGCCTTACTCTCAGGAACACCCTATCCCCCACTTCATAACTTCAGTCTACTCGATGAGCATCAACATAGCTCTTTTGTCTATCTTGAGCTTCCTTTAGCCTCCTCCTAATCATGGTCATTTGTTCTTCCATTTCTTGCACCACCTCAAGTCCTATTAATACTCAGTCTTCTAGTCGATCCCAACTAAGAGGTGTTCTGCAAGGTCTTCCATATAAGAACTCAAATGGCACCATCTTGATGGAACTATGATAACTATTATTGTAAGCAAATTCTACAAGTGGTAAAAACTCCTCCCATCTCTTTTGTTGGTCCATCACATACATTCGAAGCATGTCTTCAAGGATTTGATTTGTCCTCTCTGACTGCCCATCTGTTTCTAGGTGATAAGCAGTGCTGAAGTTCAACTGGGTTCCCAAAGCTTCTTGGAAACTGGTCCAAAATCTTCCAGTAAACACTGCTCCCCTATCGGATATGATCTTTCTAGGCACTCCATGTAATCTCATAACCTCATTAATAAAAACCCTCGCAATTTCTGGGGCCTTATATGTAGTCTTAACTGGTATGAAATGGGCACTTTTGGCCAACGTGTCCACTACCACAAATATGGAATCATGTCTTCTTGGGGTCATTGGTAGTCCCACAATGAAGTCCATTGATATAACTTCCCATTTAGATTTTGGTATCTCATGGGGATGTAATAAACCTATCGGATGCCTGTGTTCAACTTTTACTCGCTGACACTCTAAGCATCTTGCTACCAAGTTCACGATGTCCTTCTTCATCCCTTTCCAAAAGAATAGTGGTTTCAGATCCGCACTCATCTTCTTGACACCAGGGTGTGCCATGTATACAACGCGATGAGCTTCATTTAAGATTAATTGGCGTATCTCTTCATTCGGTGGAACATATATCCTTCCCCGAAATCGTAGTAGCCCATCATTATCAAAAGATTATTCTTCATATTTTGGGACCCTCATTTCCTCCTCCCTCAAACTTTTGCTAACCTCCTGATACCAGGTGTCTTTAATTTGTAATTCAAGCAGTTTCTCCCTCAAGTTTGTCTTCAAGGGAATCACTGAAAATATCTGCGGCCTCCTACTTAAGGCATCAACCACCCTATTTACCGTTCCTTTGATGTAAGTGATATAAAAATAATATTCACTAATTAGCTCAGACCATCGTCTTTGCCTCGCATTTAAGTGATCTTGAGTGAATATGTGCTGTAGCCCACAATGGTCAGTCCTAAGATCAAACTTCCTTCCTAGAAGGTAGTGTCTCCAAATCTTTAGTGCATAAACAATTGTTGCCATCTCTAGATCATGGGTTGCATAGTTTTCTTCGTGGGTTCTGAGTTTCCTTGATGCATAGGCTATTACTCTTCCCTCTTGCATCAACACACAACCCAATCCTTCTTTGGAGGCATTAGTGCAAACCAAAAATTCTTGCTCCATATCCGGTACCTTCAAAATTGGTGTTGTCGTTAATAACACCTTTAACCATTGAAATGCCTCTTCACATTTTTCAGTCCAGATAAAGTTCTCATTCTTTCTTTGGAGCTCGGTAATGGGGCTTGCTATTTTCGAAAACCCTTCAACAAATCTTCGATAGTACCCTGCCATGCCCATGAAACTTCGTATTTCATGAACATTGGTTGGTGCTGGCCATTCCATGATGGCTTCGATCTTTACTGGGTCCACTGTGATACCCTCCCCATAGATAATGTGTCCAAGATAATGAATCTTGGTTTGGTAAAAGGAACACTTTGACAACTTCCTGAACAATTGGTTTTCTCTAAGACATTGCAGGACTATCCTCAAGTGTTCATCATGCTCTTCTAGGGTTTTTGAGTAGATCAAAATGTCATCGATAAAGACTTGTACAAACTTGTCTAAGTAATCTCGAAATATTCCATTCATCAAACTCATGAAAACACCCGGGGCATTTGTCAGTCCAAAGGGTAAAACTACAAACTCATAATGCCCAAATCTTGTTTTGAATGCTGTCTTCGAAATATCTTCTTCTTTGATTCTCAACTGATAATATCCCGACCTCAGATCTATTTTTGAAAACACTATGGCCCCTCTCATTTGATCAAATAAGTCATCTATCCTTGGCAAAGGGTATTGATTCTTTATCGTTACCTTATTCAACTGGCGGTAATCAATGTATAGTCGCCAAGACACATCCTTCTTCTTAACAAAAATCACTGGGGCTCCCCATGGAGATATGCTAGGTCGTATGAACCCCAAGTCCAATAATTCCTTTAATTGGATCTGCAATTCTTTTAGCTCTAGAGCCGACATCCGGTAGGGTGTCTTTGCAATAAGCTCCGTGCCGTGTTTAAGGTTGATGGTGAAATCAATTTCCCTTTTTGGGGGTAGCTTGGGTAGTTCTTGGGGAAATACATCCTTAAATTCGACAAGGAGAGGGTGTTTATCAAAATCTTCAGAGTCATTTTTTTTGTTAAGAGTTACCACTGAGAACAATTGACATCCCTTTTGCCTAAATTTCATTAGTTGCATGGAGGAGATGAACCTCAGGGACACCCCTTGGTTCCTTCCCCTTAATGATTTTCTTAGGCCGTCATCATCGGTGAAATGTAGAATCTTGTCCTTACAATCTAGGAGTGCCTCATGCCGCTCCAACCAATCCATTCCTATAACTACGTCATAACCTCCTAGAATTGTCGAGTTCAAGGATACCTTGGTCTTACATACCCCCAAGTCCACCTCACAATCCTTTACCATTTTTCCTACATTTCTTTTCATACCACAAGCCATTTCTACATGTCTAAATTCATACTATGGAGTTGCTTTATGTTTAATCAATGATAATGCATTTATAGAAATAAAAGAATCAGTAGCTCCTGGATCTATTAAAATGACAAAACTCATACCATCAATATCACCTGAGGTTTCTAACACAGTGGATTGGTGTTCGACCTGGCGATTGTTCACCGCTGCATGGATGTGATGAGCCTTCCCCAGATCTCCCACTGTAGTTGCATTCTTAATTGAGTTGGTATTACTTGTCTTTTGAGGGCAATCCCTCTCTTAGTGAGGACCCCCACAAGTCCAACACCCCTTCCTAGGGACTTGGATCCTACCAACTGAACTGTGAGTTGGTCTGAAACTCTGTTGGAAAGAGGATTGGTGCTGAGATTGTGTGACTTGGTGCTGTCGCATAGGTCGGTGCAGTGGTGGCTGACGAGCTTGCTGCGGTGCCCTACGCGGATGCTGAGCTGGATACCTATATGGTGTTCTTTGATTTCTTCCTGACCACTTTTGATGATTTAGCGCAGGACCCCTTGCCAAGTTCTACGCTCCATAACAGGTACTCTTGATTCTGTGGGCCTTGTAGACTTACTATGCTCACTGCTTATGATTTCCTCCTCTGCAATGATTGCCCACTGAACTGCCTCGTGCAAGGTGCGAGGCATTAGGATTCTAACCTTTGTCCGAATGTTAACATTTAATCCATACACAAATTTGTTCACCTTGAGCTTCTCTGAGTTTAAATGAGGGGCATAACAGAGTAATTCCATGAAACGTGCCTCATATTCTGGCAGGGAGCGGTTCCCCTGCTTTAATGAATTGAATTCATTTAGCTGTCTCTCGAGGAACTCTTCTGACAGGTAGCTTTCTTTAAATTTTTCTTCAAATAGCTCCCAAGTTACTTCTGATATATCCATTCCCAATTGGGTTAATAATGTCTTCCACCAAAGTAGTGCGCTTCCCTTTAGCTGGAATATACCCATCTTAGCCTTCATGTTTGAGGTGTAGTTTCTTAGGGTAAAACACATAGCCATGTTTTCCAACCATGACTCTGCAGATTGACCATCAGTGGAGCCCCGAAACTCTGGAAATCTTACTTTTTCCAGGTCTCGACGTACATTGTTTCTTGTGGTATCTTGGGGTTTTTCATTTTGTATGACCGGTCCTCCATGCTCCCGTTCCAAACGGTTTATTAATGCCTCAAACATGTGTTGGAAAGATCTCATTAAGTTCAACACTTCTCCCGCTGGTATTTGTTCCTGTGCAGAGATGTTTCCCCCCTCATTAGGTGGGGTGGTAGGAGTAGGTTGTTGTGGTAGCACCATGCTGTGCCCTTTAGCTACCCCATTCCTTCTGGTACTTCTCCTAACCATGGTTCACCTGCCACAGTTTAATACAATTTTTCCTTATAAGGTAAAAACTAATCAACTAAAAATTTTATTTTACATGATTGGTTCTTCAATTTATTGTTATTAAAACATACATTACGGATGCATTTCAAAACTTATTTGACTTAAGTAAACCCATAATATTCAATTTCCTTTCAAAATTAATTTATTTAACTTCAACATTAATTAATTCTTAGTTTGTAAAAAGTATAGGTATTACACGATTAAAATAAGGATTGTAACATCACTACAACGTATTGTGTAATACAATATTTAAATACCAACACAACAATTGTTAAAATAATGTCCACCCAATTCCTCAACAATTATCAATTTAAGATGTTTTACAATATATCATCATTAAGCTTTCTGCTGAAACAAAATATTTGCATATTTTTGCTTCACTACCTTTTATGCTCAGCAAGCGTTACTTACGGAAAAAGCATATAAAAGGCACTACAAAAACCAAGAAACCATACACGTTTACTGTCTATCAAATTTCAGTATTTGTTATTTATATAAACTATCAAATACAATATGTTTAAACATGATTTAGTAACATGAAAATCTCCAATGTTTGCACAGGTTAAATCATCAATTGTGGTGAGATCTCTGCAAAATACCAATATTGGGAACATACTTGTTAGTATTGCTGATAAATTGCATTTGCCCAAAAGCCTCTTTTTCATGAATAGTCGTGCAAAAATTCTTTTTTTTTTTTTTTTTGAATAGTTATCTCAAACTATAGTGTTTTAGTATAAATTTATATTCTTTAAAAAAAACATACTCTAGTATCCTAAATTTCGAAAAATTCAAAATGAAAAGAAATCTTATAATTGTTCACATGACTAACTTTAAAATATAAAGTATGGTGACTACAGGAGTAAGTGCACTAGCTCCAAAATTATTCACTGTAAAATAAAAGAAAACAGAATGTTCCATGGTGCAGTTATGCAGCTGAAAATCCCATCATAAACTGAGGAATATTATACATATACTATTTCCTACAATTTCAGTTGTACTAAAAATGAATGCACTCATTTCTTGGAAAAGGAAATTCCAAATCTTACTCATCGTTAACAATTCCAGATTTAACTTGTTAGGAGACATCAATGTTCAAACAACTTTCATCTCCCATAAGCATTGAGAGGACAAAACTTGTCAGGGTTTGCCCAATTTTTTTTTTTTTTTTTTGGCAACTTCCATTTTCAGAGGTATTTAAGTTAGAGTAACTGCCTAACTGTTTTGATTCCCTGATAGTAAGAGAGATTTAAAAGTTGGAAAAATGTCTGGATACAAGAACTTGTCAAGGTTACCTGAAGTTTAACCTATTGGAATAAAGGCATTTGGTAAAATGCTCTGATGGTTTTGGTTAAGTCTAAATGTTTGGAAGAGCGAGATCTATTTGGATGCTCTCAACAAGGTGAAATCTCTGGTGCATTCCATTGAGAATATTGAATGTGTTCCATTGTGAAATGTTGGAGAATATATGGATGGAGTTTACGGAGGAATATTTAGAACGATTTGACATGGTATGAAGTGGCAGAAGTATTCAATCTCATAGAAATGCAAAGTGATAAAGAACCCAAGGAATAGCCTTTACACTTAAGAGATCCATAGGTAAAAGTTGCCATGTAGTTTTGTGATTCATTTAACATGGTGTCATCCACCCAAAGAAATTTGTAATCTTGTATATTGAAAAATAACCCGCACATTTTGACCTCTTACAAGCCCGCAATGCACACAGATTAACACAGGATACTTGAATAATATTATAACTATAATACGCTGTGAATTACTTGATTTCAAGACTACAGAATTGACTATCTGCTCATATTTATCAAAAGAGGCATTTACAAATATGCTGCCTTTGTTACCACTGATCAGTATGCTTTTATAGGTGGCCTGGAGTCTATACGAATGCAAAGTTCCTGGCAGACAATAACATAAGGCGTTTACAAAATTAATCTATTTTTCGACTTTTTGCTGACATAAAAACTCTAATCACATAGAAAACAGGATGAATTGCATCCATGAATTGAAAATAATGAAGCAATTATATTAAATCGCATCCATGTTGAAATCTGTTTTTACAAAAATGTTAACTGGCAGAGGTATGACTTTGACATTACAGAAATTGCTTTTAAACTCTACATATGCCAACGAAAATACATGCGTGTCACAAGGTGAAGCCGGAACATTTTGTGCCACACGGTGGGGATTTAATAATGTTACCGAATTCCATGATAGCTGAGAATAACAGTGTTACAGTGGCAGCTGTCGATATGATTACAGTGGAGCCAATGGTTGGGAAAGAGTTATATGCAGAAGACTTGTTAGGCGGTCAATATGGAAGGAGTTACGGGGAATTCCGTTGGTATAAGGTTGTCAGGCGCATGAGTAGTGTACATTCTGATGAACCTACGACTTTGGAATGTAAATATTGTGAAAACCATTGGTTATCCAAGCACATGCATTGTTGTAGACAATGTTTCATGGAGTGCTGGAACCAATTAGAGTTGCACATGCAGACACTCGGGCGTCACACAGTTGAAAAAGTAGATGAGCACATCACGTCTGTGGACAATCGGGAGATGGTTCTCTGGCTAAGGAAAATAACATTAAACCAAAAAAATGAGTGAAAGGAAAAATTCATATAAAACTCCTGACAAACCTTAGAACCTCTGTTAATCTCTGTGATTTGAGACACTCACGGTGTGCTTCTGTAACATATGCACAGACAGATGTTTATATAGGCCATTTTGGTTATATAAAGCTTGCACTTCCTGTGTTTCATATTGGCTATTTCAAAAACAACATTAACCTTCTACAGTGTTTTTGCAAGTCATGTGCATGAATACTTTGTCCAAAAGACGAGCGCAGAGTGTTCATTAGACGTATGCGAAATCCGAGAGATGAGGTGTTTCATAAGCGTGCATTGCTGAAGAAAATAACTGAACGGTGTAAACGTGTCCACATTTGTACACACTGTAGAGATCACATCAGTCTCATGGTAACAGATGAGTGTGGTAATGTTCAATAGTTTGGCGACTAACAAATGTAGAGCTATAACTAGGGTCTCTCACACCTCTAATTATCCCACATTAATAAATCAATCCGGGAACGTTTTGTTATTGCAAAGAGTAACTCAATCTGAGGCTATTCGTCTGAGTAATGCTTAGTAGTATAGCGTTTAGAAAATACAAAAGTAAACAGATGCTAAGATGTAACTAAACTATCCCAAAAGATAGAATCACACAAGACAGTTGATCAGTCAAGGGTACGGAAGCAATAACCCATCCCTCTAGAAACTGATAGAAAGGAAATTAGAGCATGGACCATAGGTCTGGGAGCAGGGCAGCGTCTGCTAAGGCTCACTACAGCCTTAGACCTTCTCTCACACCAAAACAACAAAGGCAAGTAAATAGAACGGTAGAAGGTAAAATGGAACAACAAAAAGGAAATGGAACAGCAGTAAATGGAACAGTAGTCAAAAGAACTGAATCTTGCGAGTCAAAACCAACTGATTCACACTCTGATTTTCTCTTCAAGCAAACTGGATAAAATATTCTTTATGGAACAACATTCATTGATGAATTATGGAACAACAATAATCAACCATATATACACGCTTCGCACTAATATAGTAATCTGAGAATGAAGGATGATATAACTATGTTTCTAAACAGAGTAACACTACTTTCAAGTTCCAACAATTGTTATTTCACATGGATCCAATGACAGTAACATTCATATCGACGCTCTGTCACAGAAATAGCTGGTTAAAGACGCAATTCAACTCTGAAGAGATCCAATTATATAGTGCAGAGTCATTACATAGAAAAATCATTAATGTATTGATCATAACAGAGCATAGAATAGCATATGAAAGATGTATCAAATTACTGAGTAATAGAGATAAGAAAACCACACATAAATCATAGTATAATGATACAAAAGCAAGTGTCCTTCGGAGTCGGGCCCTTAGCTGCCAATGGTACACCGCCTTAGGTTACTCTAGACGAAGAGATGAAATAAACACCAAGTCTTTTATATTAATGCATCAACAAATGTATAATAAACCAGGTCTCAGTGAGACTCGATGATCAAAGTTTTGTTTGAAAATGAAAATTACAAAAGCAGTAGTCCCCTTGCTCAATGACATTGTTCCTTTATATAAGAGTAATGGCGGAGATATCTAGATAACAAAGATAAGTAAAACAGTGATCCCTCAAGATCGAAGATCCTGAGGGATTCGCCAATCGGTTAATCCTTTACTTTTATTTCTCACGTTCGCCGACTCGGTATCCCTCCTTCCTTTCCTGGGTTATTCAGCTCTGATTTACTCGATCTTGTTTGCATCCGGTTCCCCTCTGGAGGGACAACAATTATTCTTCCTCTGTTTTTCACTTTTGGATGGCAACTCCTTGCTTCCACTTCTCCCTGCATAGAAAAACGACAATTATTAGTGATTGAGCTTCCCTTGTTAATTCTTGCACATTTTATTAAAATCCTTTATCTCTTTTTAATTCACAATGCAGAAAAGGTTACAAATATTACTAAAAAGCCACTAAATTGCTTGTAAAAAGCATACCTTTCAAGTGCTCCACACACCCCCCTGCTTACCCTGTTTCATGCCCTCATGAAAACATTATGGTTGACATGCAAGGCGGTGAGAGAATAGGCCAGAGAGGGGACCTCGTGAGGAGGCCGACAACTGTGATGAGCAACTAGATTATCAAAGAACTAATTTATTTGATCTGCAGGCATTTCATACAAGGCCTGATATCCGGGTGCAGGGTGCCAAATAATTGGACTACGAAATCAATACCCCAACCAGGATGGCCCTGCTTGCAGAATACGTTCCCCATAAAGGTTCAATCGGCTGGAAACCAGCTCAAAATTCTCATATTTGAATGGTTCCCTGAGCTAGATGTTTGGGCTAGAGGTCTAGTATCGGAATTTTGCAGCATCGATGGCAAGGTCTTTAATAGTTAGGAAATATTCCAGACTATGTCGGATCAAGTCTTCGTGCATGGGTCCTAATATCTCGATGACACTCGGGATCCTCATAAGGCTCCTATGCTCTCTCCATAGCGTCACTGGGTCTCTAGGCTCGGCTCGCACCCATAAGTCTAGGCTATTCTCCTATCTCTGAAAGGTGTTATAAGCTCTGAGCCATTTCAGCTGATTAATCCCAAATGAGATGAAGGCTTGGAATTGTATATCGCCAACAAAAGGGCCAGGATTTAAATCAGTTTCCTGGTCTAGCACGAGGTTGTGCAAGTAAAACTCGCACAATAATCTTTGAACCTTAATTCCATAATGCTTGCAACAATCTATAAAATCATTAACAGTATTGATGTGGATAGGTGTACCTGCCCTAACGACTTTTATTTTCAATCGCAAATATCGTTCAAGCAAAAATAAAGCATGATTTTTAGCAGGGGCCCTACAGGTCAAAACGTCATTATACAAGGAACACACAGTGTCCATCTACTTAACAACACTATCTAATCGACGAGTTACCTTAGCAACCTTTTCTTGCTCCTTTTGCCATCCTTCGAAGGCCTGGCTCTCGGACTGACTAATATCCCGAAGTTGCTGTTGTAGCTCTTTGTATTTCTCCCGGGGGACTGTTTGTTCTCTCAACTGTTCAGCTTCTTGCTGAGCTTGCTTAATCATTTTGTGCAAGGTCCTTGTCTTTGGATCCTTTTTCCATAAAGCCGTAGAGGCTGGGAATTTGACCTAGACCTTTTTATTATGCTGCTTAGAGTTTAAGACCTGAATTACCCCCGAGGGTGGTGCTTCTGTTTGGGTCTCCTTGCTTTCTTTTTCTTTCTTAACACGAATAAAGGGTTGCTGTGGTCCCCCTGTCATCGGAGCCTCTTGCTGTTCCTCTTCCTCAATTGGAATTTCCATCCGTTCTTCAGGGTCAGATAGAACAACAGTCTGTCCCTCCACGATATTTGGAACAGCAGCCTGTTCTTCAATGTCATTTGGAACAACAATTTGTTCCTCAATGTCATTTGGAACAACAGTAAATGGAACAGCAGTCAAAAGAACTGAATCTCGCGAGTCAAAACCAACTGATTCACACTCTGATTTTCTCCTCAAGAAAACTGGATAAAATATTATTTATGGAACAACATTCATTGATGAATTATGGAACAGCAATAATCAACCATATATACACGCTTCACACTAATATAGTAATCTGAGAATGAAGGATGATATAACTATGTTTCTAAACAGAGTAACATTACTTTCAAGTTCCAACAATTATTATTTCACATGGATCCAATGACAGTAACATTCATACCGACGCTCTATCACAGAAATAGCTGGTTAAAGACGCAATTCAACTCTGAAGAGATCTAATTATACAGTGCAGAGTCATTACATGGAAAAATCATTAATGTATTGATCATAACAGAGCATAGCATAACATATGAAAGATGTATCAGATTACTAAGTAATATAGATAAGCAAACCACACATAAATCAAAGTATAATGATACAAAAGCAAGTGTCCTTCGGATCCGGGCCCTTAGCTGCCAATGGTACATCGCCTTAGGTTACTCCAGACGCAGAGATGAAATAAACACCAAGTCTTTTATATTAATGCATCAACAAATGTATAATAAACCAGGTCTCAATGAGACTCGATGATCAAAGTTTTGTCTGAAAACGAAAATTACAAAAGCAGTAGTCCCCTTGCTCAACGACGCTGTTCCTTTATATAAGAGTAACGGCGGAGATATCTAGATAACAAAGATAGGTAAAACAGCGATCCCTCAGGATCGAAGATCCTGAGGGATTCGCCAATCGGTTAATCCTTTACTTTTCTTTCTCATGTTCGCTGACTCGGTATCCCTCCTTCCTTTCCTGGGTTATTCAGCTCTGATTTACTCGATCTTGTTTGCATCCGGTTCCCCTCTGGAGGGACAATAGTTATTCTTCCTCTGTTTTTCACTTTTGGACGGCAACTCCTTGCTTCCACTTCTCCCTGCATAGAAAAACGATAATTATTAGTGATTGAGCTTCCCTTGTTAATTCTTGCACATTTTATTAAAATCCTTTATCTCTTTTTAATTCACAATGCAGAAAAGGTTACAAATATTACTAAAAAGCCACTAAATTTCTTTTCAAAAGTATACCTTTCAGGTGCTCCACAACAAACTCCAGCAAATTCGCATTGGCGCGCAGGAAATGCTAAATTATAGTGGCACATCAACTTCATTGGTTGCAAATTGATCGAACAACCAGATTTGGGTGACAACCCATAATGTTGCGTTTTAAAAGTAGCCAGTGGAAAACCACTAATTGAGACCACATTGGCGCAGACCGAAAGAGCTCAGAGAGAAGTTTGGTTAACAGATAGTAATTCGTTTGTGCGATGTGAGAGCGCAACCTAACTGTTCCTTTGTCGATAATTTCAAGGTAAGGCTGTTATGACTCACATATGAGGGAAAATGTGGTGCAATAGAGAGATTTGATTTAAGGAACAATGGGGTCACTGTGAATCCAGAAAGATCTGGTGACTTTTCATCTTGTAGAAGGTAACATTAGCAGAGATCATGGTGGAAGAATTGGAAAAAGGAAGCTTGTGTCAGAACCTATTTGTAATAGATACAGGTAGGATGTGAAGCTCTAGGCAACGAGGTTATTTTGATATGTTTCAAAAGCCTATAGCGGCCTCTCAGAGTTTTCCAGAAGCTAAGCTGCTAATGATCCCATTATAGTGATATACGGATACAGTATGTTTTCTTGGGTCATTCAGGCACTGGTATCACAACTCCTTTATCCTTTTGTTGATTGGAAATCATTGACTGGTCCCTCACAGCTTCAAGGCTAACTTTCAAGTATGGAAAACACACAACCATACTCTTTGCGAAGGCAGCTGACTTGTACATTTTCATTCACTGGGGTTTCCACCAGCTCACATCATTCAAAACCTCAGCTCTTCAGAGATGGCCTAACCAAGTAGATCAGGTCATTGAAGCTACATCTACCATGTGAAGGGACATATCAGGGATATTTTAGGGTTAGGAAGTTTAAATTTTGTTTTATGCATGACTATCCATGACACAAATATTTAGAGAAAAGTTAACTTAGGCTCTGCCTCCTATTTTATAAGATGTTGAGGACGGAGGTTAAGATTTTTTTTTTTTTTTTTGCTATCATATAATAACTGTTCATAGGCCAAGTGTGTGAATCTACGCTCTGATACCAAGTGAAACAACCCAACTAAAACAGTGAAATACCCAGCTAAACTAATATATATATATATATTATATATATATATATATATATTTATATATATAATATATAATATTATATAATACACATCAATTACAAACGGAAAACAAACACATTGAGGTTTCAATTCAATCAACACACACATCGCTGATGCTCATTCCAGGAACATAACGCCACATTTATATACTTTTAATCTAAGGTAAAGTAGTAACGAAATACACATGTACCATACACCGGAGAGGCGAGACTCCGCTTGCTCTATTGTCGCTGGTATTTCCTTGTTGCCGGTCACTTCTGCGAGTGTATGATGATGCACTTGAACCGAAAACGAGACCCACTGGTTAACCTCCCAGCCTACTCCTTGGGTACTCTTCTTCCCCGCGGACCCCCGAGCTGCAATGGGGTTGTACAATGGAGGAAGAATCTAGCTGGTAGAGGAGAGCAACCTTAGCTCAAGAATCCCCTCTCTAAAAAGAAATCCTCTACCTCACCAAACTCGCTATAGCTTCCTAGTCACTGCTTTGACATCATATCACCCATCCAACAATAGGGTTTCCAAAAAGTCCCCTCTTCCATGGCCTGCCCCTTCTTTTATAATAGTTCTCATAGATGACACTTGGCATGTCATGCATAATTATAATATATATATATTTTTTTAATATTTTTATTATTCACCTACCCATGTGTCATTCTCTTATCAAGGGTCACCCAAAATTATTTACTTAACTTTTTATTTAAAACTAATATTTTCCTCACCTCATAAGATTCCTATTTCTACTCTTAGTTGTCTCTTTATTCCCCCCTTTTATTTCTTAAATTGTATTTATTACTTGGAGTCAATTAATGAATCAAGATTTTATCCCCAATCTACTTCCTAAATCAACTCAGGTTATCTCTTAGAGGGATATTTTTATGTTGGTTGATGCCACATGGGGCTTCTCTACATTTCCCTAAATTTAATTTATTTTTCTTATTTTAATTCACCTTCCTCTTTTATTAATTAAGTTTACTTGGTTTAGGATTAATCTTTATCCTTACAATATGTTTGTCTTCCCCTTTTATCTAATTAAACCACTTCATCTACCTAGCATTTTCCAACATGGGGAGGGTAGGATTTTTAAGGTACTCTATTTATTTTTATTTTTTCCTATGGTCCTCCTTATTCCAAGTTTTATTTTTGATTTAATTTCCTTGGTTTCTACTCATCATTTTCCCTTGGTGTAACTTTACCTAGTTTTCATTTCTTACTTATATTTATTTATTATTATTATTATTATTATTTTAATGATTCCAAGGGTGCCAAGTTTGGTTGTGCCCTTCAAGAACTTCCCTAGGAGTTCCAAGGGTGCCACATCTAACAGTTTAATTGTGATGCCAAGGGTGCCAAGTTGGTCGTGCCCTTCAAGAATTTCCCTGAAATTCCAAGGGTGCCACACCACTTGCCCTTCAAGCGTCCAGTGACTACGAGGGGAAAATACCATGCAACGTCATAGACCACTATCATCTCTTATGTTGCCTGCTATAGTGAGACTAATGGTGCCGGGGATCAAGGAATCCGCCTTGATGCGCGCACCCCAGTAGGTTCCTCATGAGCGACCCAACTTTGGGACCTGCTCTCATGGCATCGTGATCTTCAAGGCAAAGGTGTTTCAACCCTTCCAGCCCAAGTCACGGCAGGAGTGCTAGGTGGTGAGATTCAGGGACTCTTGTCCCACCCCTCCCATGTAGTTCCATCCACCTGTACACCCCATCACCCATTTGTGAGTCATTCGGTCAAGCAACTAATCTGTGCCTGCAACCATTAACATATCATCAACATATAGTTAAACATATATGGCAGATTTCAAGATCGACTTAGACTTTAAAAGATAAAATAATATGAATTTTCATCAAACCAAGTGTCATCGACATGTCATAAGCGAGCACCTCTGATCGTTTCCTGCCATACTCAAAAATCATTAGCAACAAGGTTTCTCACTGTTAGTCCTTAGCATAATAGCATCATTAACAATTCATGGTCATTCACATCATTGTCCATTATAAGCTTGAACTAATGGAAGTAGGTAACAAAGGGTACACATCCCTCATGGCTATCATCATTTATCATAAATGGAAACATACATATTCATTAAGCCATCAACATCGTAACATCATAGAAATATACCTATCTATAAAATTTATCATCATTATACTTTTAGTAGAGTGCATACATATTCTTTACTACCCTCATCATAAATTCAAATACTAACTTAACTATTTCATGATGCAATCATCGGAATACTGATAGATAAGATACATAACCATTCATGCTATCATAAAATCAATCATAACCATGAATATCTCAAATAATAGTGTCATGTGTCCGGATCCTCAACCTGAGGTCCTCAAAGAATAAAGTGTAGGCCTTATGGCTAATTAAATGTTTGCGTCATATCACTGTCAGTCAACTAGAGCGGGCACTACATTTAGCATGAGGGAAAAAGCCAGACATGATCTCTACGCCTTATCCATGGCCATCACCCGAGTTCCTATGGGTCCTAGATGAGCCCCCTCCATCATTAAGGAACCCATGATTGTCCAAGCCCCTAGTGGGTGATGAACCACTCCACCTTAAGGGGGTATCCACTGTTATATATTACACATCATGCTCTCATCCCCTAGAGCCCTGAGTAGTTATGAAGAAAACTCAATCAAAGGAAAATGATATATAAATAAGGGTGGAAAAACAAAGGTTGGGTAACTCATGTACCACGATTTACTCCCTTCTATACTCATATTTCCAAGTGTGGGATTCCCTTGTTATAACTACCCTTGTACTTGTTGTAGCGGCTACAACCACCCTCCAAAACTTTTCTTTAACTTCATTTTGGAATCTCCATACCAACCATCCTTAGCAGCATGTGTTGCACTGTCAAGTACATAGGTTTCATTGGCTTTTCAGTAGGTTTCTAGCCTGTGCGTGTTAGTTTTTTTCACCCTCCTCATAGGCTGCCACTCTGGACTTAAGCTTGTTGTTGGTTGAGTAGCTCCCTCAGAAAATCGTGCAATTCTAGAGGGGAACCAACCTTCCCTCCAGAAATTATGCAAATTTGTTGGGTAGCCTGCTGGGCCTAGAAATCGCACAATGTAGTTAAACAATCTTCCTTAGGAAATTTGCACAATCTAGCCCAGCACTGTAGCCCAGCCCATAAATTGCGCAATTCTATGCCACAGTGACCTACTCCTCCCAAAAATTACGTAAAATTTTCTCTTATTCAAGCAAGATATTGCATGTGCCTTCAGGTTGATCAGTTCTTCTCGAGACCCATAAAACTTGATTTTCATGCATGGGTTTCTTTTTCCTGAAATAGCAAAAAGAAATATGCAAAAAGCATCCCTAGATTTTAGAGATCTATTTTTAGCAGCTAGAGGTTACATGCAAAAATTGTTTTAGAAACTTCCCTCCAAGTGTTACTTTTTCCTAGATTCATGGCATGTGCGTCATAAGCCTCAAACTTATTTATTCGATGCTTCAAAGCTAATTCTTCACATCAATCTTGGAGCTATGACATCCCACAACACATCTAGGAGTCTTTGGCACATCTAGCTCAACTATTTTTGGGTAAGTCCGCTTTACTTGTCTTTTGTAGCATTTCTGTCACTTTTTGTGTTTTGGCTTGTGTGAGTGTTGTCTACTTGATTTCTGTGAATGCTTGTTTTCATTTGCATGCATGTTATCCTATATAAGCACTGTTTCAGTTTTCATTTGCATCTCATTGTTGTCGCATGCATGACACTATTTTGCATGGATGACTGCTAATTCTGCGACTCATTTCACACACAAGCATGTTTTCCCATTTTCTAAATCTTGCATTCGTTGTTTTCATACATGATCATTCACTCTCATTTACACTCATTGTCTCCATGCATTCACATCTTCATATGTTTTCGGTCACCCATTAGTGGGTCTGGGCAACCTTGACTCAGGCTTTGCCTTGTCCAGACAACATTGCGCATTTCTGAGAGGGAAGGCTCTCCCTTCCTCCCAAAAAATACGCAAATCAGGATAGACAGTGTCCTCCAAACTTGCTTTGTGCAACTATGAGAGGTAGTGTATACTGGCCCAGAAAATTGCGCAATGCAGTCCCTAGGCCTACATGACTTGTTAGCTGAAATTGTGCATTATGGAATATCAACACCTAGCAAGCCAGTCTGGATTGTGCATTGTGCAATTCCAGCATTCAACTAGCCTCCCAATAGTCTAGACTACCTTTTTTGTAGTACCGGCAATCAGTCTCTTGGCCTGTTAGTGAAAATTACGCAATCCTTGCCAGCAATCTCCCAGTTATGTTGCATGTCAGTCCTCAAGTTTTCTTTGGTTTTAACTGAAATATTCCTTGCCATGCATGTCACCATGTCTCCAGATATAGCAGGTGTTCATCCATCTCTCAGAAGTTCAAGATCAATGGCCTCCAAGAGAGCAGGGTCAAAGGACATCGATGAAAGCACAACTGGAGAAGCAGTTCAATGAGTGTCTATGAGCTTGCCGATTTACGAAGACACCAAGTTGATCGCAGACAAAGACATCAAGTTGAAATGGCAGGAGATCAGTGATACATTATCAGGCACATTTGGGGAAAATCTTGAAGACCGCAAAATCTATGTGAACATTCACAAGTCCGGCTTGTACCAGATTTCATGCAGGTTTCTCGAGTTCCCATGCGCGAACATGATAGATTGGATTGTCTCGCACACTAATCCCTAGATGATGGTGTTAAGTAGTGTTAATGGGATAGAGATTGCTACCTTTAGGGTGGAGGGCTATCAACAGATGTACCACTTGCCAAAGCTAGTGATCACAATGGACACACCCTTCATCATACCCAGTAGCAATGCCAACTCCAAGGATATCTTGAAAAACTGGGTGAAGGAGCTAGCCAAGTTCAGGATGAAACACAACCAGGTTTACAAGATGAAAATACTACATAAGGCGTATCATTACTTGGTCATGTTTGCATGCCGCTTATACGGCCAAGAGAGCACAGAGACCTTCCTGCAGAGTTGGGTGATTGTGTTGGACCAATTGGCCAGTGAAGGAAAAGCATGCAATTGGTCTGATATGTTGGCTCACAGGCTGAAGGAATAGGTAACAGGAGCTCGGTAGCTACCCAAAGGTCAGCAAGCAGAAATCTACATGTCTGCATACATCTTGGATGCAATCTGTGCCCGTTAGCAGTTCCTGGGCTTGAAGTGAGCATGGACATCAACAAAAACCTTTGTGAACACTTATTGCAAACTATTTTCTGAATGCAGCTTCTGAGGAGTTATCACATAATTGTCAGACCATTTTGTCATCCCAGTGTTCAAGATGATATTTGAGCAGGATCCACCTTGCATGTCGAAGGAATCAATGGAGGCACTGATTGAAATAGCGGATTGGTATGCCTCACCTTTTGGCACCTTCATACGGGTGTACAACATGGAGGAGCCTCCATGGACAAGCTCGTCATGCAAGAAGTGTCGTACCACATCTTTGCAAGACTGTCAGCTAGACTACATCAAAAGAAGAAGGCTCCCTAGCCCACTCATCTGTTGGGGATCAGGTTGTACGAGATACAAAATCTCAAGCATGTGGATGCGGAGACAAAAGAGTTCAAAAGATTTACTTTCAGCACCAAAAGCTTCAATCCGTATGACCTGCATTGCTTTGTGAAGGATCACTACACGAGAGTACAATTCCCTTAGATCCACAGGGTGTGTCATTGGGCTGAGGAAGACCCGTGGAGATATTGTCACAACTTCTCTTGGCCTAGTGAACCATTCGGCATTGTTGTGGAATGGTTAGTGAAGCAGCATCTAGGAGAGAAGCAGCAGAGGGTAACATACATGCATGTGACAAAGGCAAGAGAAGGATTTTTGACAAGGTAGAGGTAGAACAAAGCTGCATCTCAGAGCATATCTATTTGTGGAGAAAGAAACTTTGGAGATAGAGGCGACAACATGACAAGAGGATTGTGTAAAGGTAGAGAGAAAAATAGAGGATGGAAGAAACAATGAAGGAGTTTCATGAGTCGAAGGAGCAACTCCGGAAAGAACAGGAGCTACACAGATAGGAGAAGGAAGCATAGCAGGGAGAGACACAGAAGAGGGTGCAACATGCACATGTTGATGAAACTACTCCCATACATGTAGTAGACTCATTCGAGCAGCTGGCACAAAGCAGACAAGGTGAGAAGTCATAGGAGCAGGACTTTGCTCAAGAGATTGAACAAGTACTTGAGCAGATGGATATGGAGATGGATCAGCTAGAGTTAGAACAAGACATTGACCTCATGCCTTACTACTAAGAGGTCAACCCACTGGCTTCATCAAATTTGGAAGCAGAGAAAGTCCTTAGCGACAAAGGAGACACTGAGATCCTTAGAGACAATCCAGAAGAAGATATGCACAACATATCATTCAACGAGTTGCAGGATAGAGTTGTGCAAATGTGGAGAGTGTCTACTTTGGATTTCCACACATCTCTTATGCAGTTTGAGGAACAAGTGATCGTATCTAATGTGCACAAGAATCTACAAGCATTGGCCAATGCTACCAGAGCATATGCCAAAGCCACTAGCTCGGGTGTTAGCTTCTTGATAACAAAGAATGAGCGAATGGATAAGGAGTTACAAACGGCCAAGCAGGGAGGAGAACTGGTTACAACATCTGCCCAAGTAGAGTTGAAGAAGGCAATACTGGATGAAGTATCATCCCTTGAGATAGTCATGCGGGTGTTGTATTGTAGATTTGGTACTATGCATAAGGCAGTTGTCCATCTCAATGGTTGGCAGCAGTTCTGTGCTAGAAGAGCATGTATCTTTTCAAACTTACATACTGTTGTTGACCACATGCAAACATGGACAATGAGATAAAAGGGAGCCTTGTTACACTTGCCCAAAATGATGAAGCCCAGGGCGGTTGAGTTGAAGCTACACATCCGAAGTCAGATCCAGAACTATGAAGAACTCCCACAGCTCATCACTAGTTTGCAGGCTTCCCATGCACTGGTGTTCAGATGCATGGATGTTGTTTTGCACACACATGCGATCCCACATATTGGGACACTCACCAAGACAAAGACAAAGGGTTAAGTCCAACAGGAGTTGGACTCATACTTTGACGAGTTGATGCACATTGCCACCAGTGCAGACTTGGTGATCAGTACAGACACCATGCATCAGTATGTCATTGGTCTGGCCACACTCAAGACAATGATGTGCATGTTATCAGACGAGTTGGACAGAGGATCCAAAGCAGTGTACTTGGATGAAACAAAGGCAAGAGTTCATTTCTAGAAATATGTCACCACGGAGCACATGGACACCATCACAGACTACCAAGCTTGGCATCAATTCTCCACCATCAGCCATCATGAGGATGTCGAAGAGTTGGTCTTCCCATAGTTGTTCGAGTCATAGTGATGTCTTGCATGGCTTGCTCAAGCCTATTTTGTCTCACATGGGTACATGTGCAAATTGTATGTAACATCTTATCAAGTGGAAGTTCAAGTATTGATAGTTGAATGTAACAGTCATAGATTAGTTGAAGAGTCATGAGGGTAGATGAACAATCACAGAGGGGAATGTCAAGGGTCACCCCACCCTTTGCTATATATAGTACCTCATAACTCATTGTAGAGGCTTTTGGTCAACCAAGCTTACAATAGGAGTATCTTAGAGAAAGCGTAGAGAGCATTGTAATGAGCCCTAGCATCTTGAGAGTGCAGAGCTAGTACATCTCTTTGGAGGAGCAGGCAGTAGTGACTATAACATTATGTTGTCAGGACTAGTGATTGGTCATGGTTGTACTGTATGATTGGAACTTTCACTTCTTAATATAAGACCCATCACATTTCATGCATATGTTGTTATTATATTTCAGTTAACTTGTTTACTCTAATGATATATGTATCTATTTTCTTACGCATGTATGTATAGATTCTTTTTGTATATGTATGTATGAATCTTACTGAAATGTTTTGTTGGTTCAACCATCACTTTGGATTGTTTGTTCACCTTCCTTCTAGTCTGTGATGCATCTTTGCTCATGTGTTCCCTTCCAAGCTGTGTGTTTACATAGGTTTCTAAGGGGCACACTCATTCCACCCTCTATGTGTCAGAACCATTCATACACCTTCCTTGGCTTGCTGCGCATGTCACACCCTTGCTACCAATAGGGACATCTTGCTTGCCTCTATGCGCAACCCCAATCAAAGCGATACCAGACGACCCACTACTGGGAATCCTACACCAAATGGTCTGAGGTCTAGTTGGGACTTCTTATTGGGGATATCCCCTTACATGTTGGCGGGTCCAGCATCGTCAATGATACCATGACATGTGGTCTAGATGATTCCCTTGATCCCACTCCGTTCCATTACTACATCATTTGCCACCTACCACTTGAGGAATGTACCATGGACATGTCAGCCCCTTTAAAGGTTGAAACCACCTAATAGGGTCCTTTTTAACCCCCTATTGAGCTTGGAGACACTTGTGCATGCCAACGCCCACTACAGAAGGTAATACCCCCATGAAGTGCTCCATTGATTCTGTAACTTGTAAGCTCTTTTACTTGATTATTCTAATGATTTTTTGTATTGGAGGGCAAGGGGACACATTGGATCTTATGCGATATAATAGGTGGGTCTCCATTTGGGGCTTGGTCTCCCTATACAGGGTCCTAGCCCTCCAAAGGGCCACATTGGCACTTGTTGGGTGAGCGTTGAGAGCCATGGGCCTCTACCATAGTAGAGAGTACTTCATGGATCCCCAACACCACCCATTGATTTCCTGTGTTCCACCTTTTGGATGAGGATGATGCACCTAGTTCACCATGCCTAACTGACTCCACACTTCCATCATACACTTGGCAGATCATTCAGGGTCTAGATGAGCACCACATAGGGATTTTGACTATGAAAAATCTGAAAACTGGAATCCTATTGTAGCAACTGGTAATTATTCTCCCAATTGTTGATTTAATTTAACAATTTATTTGTTGTTTGCTACAACAAATAATAAATAAATCGCACTGCAACCTACACAAATAAAACTACGGAAGAATAAATGCTGGAAGAAATGCTAGCACAGACACATAAAATAAAATAGTTATTTTTGGATAAATGTCCCCAAAACAACCCAACTTGGGGAAACTGGTGCAACAGCTGAGGTTTTTAATATTAAGCAACAGTGAAATAATCTGAGTACAATTGGATGCTGAAATTGGCAATCCTATAGAGAAATACTAGCAAAAAATCTAGAGAGGAATTTTCCTCACCCCACAAGCAATATCTCAGCACAACTTACCTTTAGAATTCCATTCTTCTAGGGCACTCTGTTAGCCTTTGCATTGCTTTGTGTAGCTGGTTGGATGACTTGCCTTGAATTGGACTTTGATGAAGTCATTCTGCCTTCTGCTGACAAGAAAGATGTTTCTTAAGCACTCTAGAACTCCTTCCCAACCTTAACGTCAATGTCTTTCAACAAATCAACTTTGCCTCTAGAGGCTACTACACAGCTCTGCATCAAGCTCTCTATGGATCTTCTACCTCTCTGCAAATGCACTCACCAGATCTAAAAACCTTGTCTTCACTGTCTCTGCCCCTCTCTCACTTCTTCAATTTCACTAGATCTCTCTCCGGATACTGACTGCTGCTATTTGGAAATCAATCTTCTCATGAAATCAAATCTCTCAAGCGTCTTCTCTAAGTTCCCATCGACTTATTCTTATAATACTATGTTAGGAATCCAACGACTAAGATCAAATATTAATCAATGGCTAGAATTAAATTGAAGTCGATCCATGTGAGTTTCTAGATCATTCGTGCCTTAATTAATTCCGATTAATTAACCATATTCCTGAAGTTTAGACTTAGGAAATATTTAAAAACTGGTTAATAATCTAATTAAGTCATTTCTAGGAGGAATTTCTAGAAATGAATTTTGGGTTTTGGAGATCTCATATATTCTAACCTCTCCACAAAATTTCAATACTAGAACACAACCGATGCTACAAAAACTAACAATGAAATCATCCTAACCTTTACAGATATTTTACAAGAATTTTTGATCCACTTAGAGACCCATGAGGATGTCATTGTGCCCCTCACAACGACTTGGGGGTACCACATGGATTTTCTTGGAAACAAGGGGCCAAGCCCTTTGTCCACTATGTTTGAGATCCATTCTCGTATCATGGCACACTCCAAACTTCCTTAGGCCTCCTCAAAGGCCCAACGACTCACTTTATTAATCATTTGACCCTCTTTAGAGGCTTATTTTTATGTTATTGAGCTACCTTGGTGGGCTTGTCACCAAGGAATGTTATTATTGCATATTACTTTATTATTTGGGGCTCAAATAGGCCTAATTAGGCAAGTCAAACTCACTTGTGATTGTATAAATAGAAGTGAGGTGATTCATTCTAATCATCATCACTTGGATTGGGATTTAGTATCTCTTGAGAATTTCACATTCCCTTTTGGAGAACACGTTTGGATATTATGGATGAATTTTGATGTTTCGATCTATCTCTCTTGTCTTGGAGCTTCATTATTGGCATAATGTGATGATTGGATATACTCTTTTGTAAATGTAAGTAATATTTTCATGCTTATTCTTCTTATTTACTTTGTCACATGAATGTTGTTGGGCTTTTCCCTATACAAGTATGAAATTTATTGCTTTCCTATGCAAAATTGTGGAAATTTTGATCTTTTATAGTGTTGAATCATTGCATGGGCCATGTATGAATGGGTGAATGTTCCTAGGGATTATTTTTGCTGAAATATATCTTGACAAGTCATCAATTATTGCATATTGAAGTATACAGATCTCAAGTAGCTACTCTCATGCCCTAATGCCATACGAAGTTGCTTGAAGACCTCCTTGATTGGGTAAACCTATTCCAAACCATAAATTCTCCTAACTCCATCTCTCACAAAGGATAAGGCACTAGTCCTTCCATAGGTGGTCACTTTAAGTGCATATTACTCTCACCTTACCTTCTCTTTTTATGTCTAGCCTCCATAGGGAATCTAGGGAATCACTTATCTCACATTTGAGCCATCAAAAAACTTTGATCTCTTTCCCATTACTACACTAGGGTTTCCTCTTGAGACCCTCCAAATTTCACGAAATTCCAATGTTGAGATCTTGAGATAGTTGAAGCCCTAGCCCAAGGATAGTTTCTTTCCATAGGTTCCCCTTGGCTAGCGACCTCATTTGGATCATTGCACTTTACTACAAGAATATTTCTCCATTGATCCTCTTCTCTTCGATAATTAGTTCAAGCCCCTCCTTAAGTGATCAATCCCACTTCCTTGACCTATTCCTGGGTCCACTTGGCCTTGTGTGGTCCCACAAACTAACAAATCCAACTCCATAAATATCATACAAAGACCAATTCTCGATAAGGATTTCTAGGCGTAGGACTCATGTTTACAAGATACATTCCCAATCCCTAGCCTCAAGAATATTCTTAGCCCTTCCTAGAGAGCATATCACCTTGATTTCCTAGGTTTGGGTAGGCCTTGGTCTAGGAGACCATGGTGACTTGGGTATCTCTGCAACCCTCAGAGCAGTTCTCTCTACTTTCATAACAACCTCTGGAACAACCCCTTCGGTTGTCACTATTTCCCCAATATCTACAGTTTTTGTCAGTGTCGACATGACATAATTCAACAATTCTTGTGTCTCCTTCGGGAATTGCTCAAATGCCAAAGTTGCTATCAGAGCTTCAAAGAATTCACAGTTCATACGCGTCTAAGAGATCAACAACTCAATGCTCAAAATGTCAAGTGTTCTTCATTGGGAAGCCACATGTAATTTACAGACCATTTTGAATTCAAGTCAGACCGTTCCCCCTAAAATCGGTTCATTAATGCTAGATTGGCAGCATATTTTCAAGGATCTCACCCATAAGTTTTGTCTTAAATGCCACCCCCCCACTCCATTTAGTTTTTTTTGTCATCAAATCATGAACAGTGACTTTAACAATCACTTTTTGGCTTACCTATGTGGTTTTATCCCAATTAGCACAACCTTCTACGTGCTTGTGTGGTCTCTGTGACATCTTCTCATTCCGCGCAGTTTCTTCATCGCATTGTTCCCCAACTCGGGCAGTGTAGTTTATAGTCCCATGCCTCCTTTCAGCTGCCTAGAGTGCTAAGACTATGCTTCCTTCATATAGTCACCTAGCTGGATCACCAGTGTATGGCTTCAATTGGCTACCATTCACCTTTCCTGGGAAGGGCTCCCCATTTAACTTAACCAACTGAACTACTCCATTGTCAGTAATCTCTTTGATCACATAGGGCCCCATCGAGTGCATCCTACATTTCCAATGAAATTTATCAAACTTGCTATCATATAGAAAAACAAGATCATTTACCTTGAAGGTGCACAATTTAATGTGTCAAACATGCCATGCCTTTTCGCGCTCCTCTTGAACTTATTGATGAAATTTAGCTAGAAATTGGTCCTCCTCAAGCTCTGCTAGTTGCATGAGCCTCTCTTCCAAAACTCCACAATCCACCATTCCTATAAGTGCTGCTATGCGTGGACTAGGTACAATGTATTCCATTGGCATCACAGCTTCTAAGACATATACAAGTTTGAAAGGCGTTTGCCTAGTCAACTTCTTTC
This sequence comes from Pinus taeda, assembly GCA_000404065.3. Classification (NCBI taxonomy): domain Eukaryota; kingdom Viridiplantae; phylum Streptophyta; class Pinopsida; order Pinales; family Pinaceae; genus Pinus; species Pinus taeda. Next base: position 382,289 of record APFE031140915.1, read on the forward strand.
AAGTCGTTCCATAGGCACATAGCAGTGCACATCCCAGTCACTTCTCTAAGCATTTCATACCTTTGTCAGTGAGTTCTCTAGTATTTTATTGAATGTTTCCACCATCCCATTGGCCTGCGGGTGATAAGGTGTGCTCTTTTGATGATACACCTGAAATTCTTTTGTCAACGCGCTGATTGTTTCATTAAGGAAGTGTGTACTGCGATTTCTCATTAAGATCTTTGGATAGCCAAATATCGTCAATACGTATTCAAAAATAAAATTCAATGTTGTTGCGTTAGTACATTCCTTCACAGGCTGCGCCTCTACCCACCTGGTCAATTACTCTATTGCGGTGATGATGTACTGCGCACCCGTTTTCTTTCCCAGAGGCTAAATTGGTCCCACAAAGTCAATTGACCATTTCTCAAATGGTTGTAATGTCACTTGCAATATCAATGGCAGTTCATCCCTCCGCAATGGCCTGCCAGTCCTTTGACATGCGTCACAGGGCCTACAATATGCTTTTGCATCCTTATGTAGAGTTGGCCACCACAATCCAGCATGTAGAACCTTATGCATTGTTTCTTTTCCTGCATAATGTCCTCCTGCAACTCCTCCATGAGCCTCTGTGAGGATGATGCTTCACTCAAAGTTAGGTACATAGTGTTGCAATACTTCATCCAACCCCATTTTGTAAAAATGTCCTGCAATGACGAAGAAGTTTGCTGCATGCACTACTAACTCCTTGTTTTGTTGGCTTGTATACCCTTCTGGAGCAGTCCTCGTTGTCGGGAATTGTATGATATCTTCAAAGTGACTGTCCCTGATGCGTACCACAGAGCTACATGTCAGGTAGTCCTTCCTCCAAATTAGTGGGCTCCTCTCCCATTTCGATGCGCAACAGATGATCTGGTCCCGCGTTCAAGTGTCCAGGCTTCAAAATAACTTCAAAATCATACTCTTGGAATAATAAAAACCACCTGTAGATCTTCCCCCCCAACATAGGATTATTAACTAGGTATTTTAACGCAGAATGGTCTGTATACATATGAAAATGTGCACCCAACAAATAGTGCCTAAACTTTTGGAGCACGTATACCATGGCTAGTCCTTCATGCTTCATAGTGGAATATTTCTTCTTAGCCTTGGATAGCTTCTTGCTCGCGAATGCTATAGGATGGTCCAATCCCTCCTCGCCCGCCTATGTAAGTGCGGTCCCCAGCATGATACATGAGGCGTCCACATGCACATGAAATTCCTTCTTCTATTCCGAAAGGACTAGGATTGGTGCGGTGACCATTTTCTCTTTTAGCACATCCAAGCTCTTCTAGCATTCATCACTCTGATAGAACATAGCATCCTTTTTCAACAACTTCTCCATGGGCACAGTGATCTAGGCATAGCGCTTGATGAACTTTCTATAGCATCCAGTATGCCTCAGGGTTGCGCGCAACTATTTCACATTCCTTGGCACCTCCAAGTTGATTATCACCGCGATCTTCGTGGGGTCCATCATCAATCCCTGTCTGCACACCACATGCCCTAGCAAGATCCCATAAGGGACACAAAACATACACTTCTTTAGATTGAGCCCGATCTGGTATCTTTGACACATATCTAACATTAAGCGCAAACTTACCACATGACACTTGACCAATCCAAACATTGTCCAATCCTCAAAGTACACCTCCAAGAACGTATGAATGAATCTTTGAATGCTGCAATGACTATGTGCAAAAATATTGCTGGTGCATTCTTCAGCCCAAAATGCATTACAGTATATTGAAAACATCTCCATTCCGTCACAAAGGTCGTCTTGCTTCTATCTTCAGGTGCAATTTTGATCTGATGATACCCAGAGAACCCATCAATGAAAGAGTATGCTTCTTGGCCGCCTACATTATCTAGGAATTCATCAGTGAACAGGGTTGGGAAGGGGTCATGCACGCAAGAATCATTCAGCTTCCAGAGATCCATGCATATCCTTATTTCTTCTTTCTGTTTCTTTTCTTGAACCACAATTGGGCTTACCCAATTGGATTCTTCTACTGGTTCAATAATTCCTGCTGCGAGCATCTTATCCAACTCAGTGCGAACCCTTTCCCTATACTTAGGATTAAGGCGGTAAGGTCTTTGTTTTACAGGCTTCATGTCTAGTTTCATGGTGATCTTCATGACACCCAGGTCTCCTATTATCCCTTTTAGATCAGAAACTTTATGGGGAACAAATCTTGATATTCATAGAGGAGCTCAGCAACCTTGTATATTGTCACATCATCTCAATAGTCCCCAATATTTGTGAATTTTGGTTTCGCCTTTGTGCCAATTTTTGACTTGCCTAGTTTTTAGTGGCGTGGTTATGTTAGGATCCTTTATCTACAGACCTTCAACCTCATGGTGATCTTCAATTTCCAAAATATTAACTTTTTGAGGATACTTGTCTTCTTCTTCAACGGTCACATTATAGCATTCATGTGCATGGCTCAACTGGGTAGTCTAATCAGGTTGGATCAGGTCCAAAGGATCTTGTGGTATCCTAAAGATCGCTACTTTAACCTCCGGTAGCACTACGTCAATACAGTCAAACCCATCCTCCAAGCTGAACATTATTAAAAATCTCGGGCATGGGATGTCCCATTCTTCAGTGCCATGGCGGAGCTCGGCTTCTAAATACCAAATCATTGGTATGACACCCAGGGTGTGACAAAATAGATGCACCCATTCAAGCTAGGGCTCCATGCCATAAGCCTTATTCCATTTTTCCAAGTGATCGTGCAGGTCATCTCTTCCATCATACTTATCTATCATCCACACTTTTGGCTTCCCAAAATGTATTCTCATCATCCTCCTATAGTCGCGCCAATCACTAAAACTATCCTTGTGTGTACCCCACCATCTTGCAGGCGTAGCATGTAGTTTCCAGTCCAAGGCCTGGAAGTGATGTTTCTCCAACACTTCTCTTTCAAATGCATCTAAAAAGAAATCAACATCAGTTAGCACATCATAATGAGGTCCCTGACTTTAGATGACACAAAGCGCAATGACTTGGTCATTATATTACAATTCAGGGTCAAAACTTCATGCAGCCACTTCTACCAATGCTCCAATTTTTCATCTGAATCTGACGTGCAGGAGCTTTTGTGATCCCATGCAATGCATCTTTCTACTATCAGATTCACCCAATCCTGGTCTCACATCGTTATCTTGTAAATCTGGTCCAGATCGTCATTGCTTTCATAATCTTAAACTAGTTCTATATAGCACAGTCCCTCCACGGGATCCAGTGGCACCACTATGCAGAGCAACTTGTTTTCAAAAATCATCTTCCGCTTCTTCAGGTTGATTACCCCATTCATGTCAGTGGCCCAATCGATTCCAAGGAGTGTAGGAAAGGGATTGCTATCATCCAAAAGCTCTATTACCTCAAAATATGCCAGTGTGCTTGCACCCTCGATGTCAAATGTGACCCCTTGTAGCCTCACCATTGGGATAATTTTCTATTGATTCGCCATTCCTAACTGTATCGAAGACCACTGGAGTGCAGATCTTCCCATTCTTTCCTAGATCTATTTTGGAAAAACATTCCTGTCTGACCCCAGATCCATGATAACTTGGTCCACATCTCGTATTCCCTTATCTACGCGGTGAGTCTCATCTTCCACCTAGTCCTTGCCAAGCTTCCTAACCACGCGTGGTTCACCAGTAGCGCCATCTTTACCAGTGCACTGATTGATTAGTTCCTGTAGGCCCTTCACAGCCTTACTGTCACAGAGAAGCTTCATGCAGGTCTCCAAGAACATGGTAATCATGGATGGATCCATTTCTTCAACTAGTTTCTCCTGACTTCCAGAGGTAGAGGCCTAAGTGAAGCTTTTCTTTGCTTCCATAAATGTTTCTTTTGTGCACTCCAAATCAAACCTAGTCTTCATTTTTGGTGCTTTGCAGACCCATTCACCTTCTGCAAGTTGCTTCCCTTTATCCTCCCCAGTGATGGCTCTACTCCACAACATAATGTTTACCTTAGGTTCTTCCTCGTGAGGCTCAGCCCTCATCATCTGGAGATTTTGCATTAGCTTTGGAGGTTGTGCCCCCTTTTCACAAATCTTAGCCAACAATATTGGGCAATCCTCAATCGCATGGTCAAACTGAGTACAGTAACGACATGACAATCATGTAGGATTTGGATAGTCCCTCGCGTAGTGTCCTAGGCCTCCGCAATTGTAAAAAATCAGTTGTCCTCGGCCTCTCCTAGGCCCTCCCCCACCTCAGCCTCTCCCAGGCCCTCCTCCACCTCGGCCTCGGCTGCGCCCCTGATACTCACCTGGCGTTCCCCCACCACTTTGGTCAGGAGGCCATGTTTTTTTCTGCACTCTGTATGTGGGTGTCCTATCCATCATCAATTCATAACTTCGACAATTGTGCTCGTCATGGCCTATTGATTGACAAAAATTGTAGAATAGTTGTTGTAGTGTTTGTACACATTTCTATAGAAAATGGCAATTATCAGTCATATGTTTCCCTGCTACCTGACATATAGCACACCATAGCGCAGGTCCTACACTTGGCCTTGCCATAGCCTCTGGTCATAGAGGCATTAGTCCTCCTACTGCAACATAGTTCGTGAAAACTGGGTAGTGATCCTTGTCATGCCCCTGACCCTTGCATTTTATGTGCCAAACCTCTTTGCGTGCCTCTGGCCGAGCAGTTTTGTCTTGCTTTAGACTTTGCATTTCGAGACAAAGGTTTTGCAACTATGCATGAATCTACTGAACCCCCAGTTTCAGATCTTGCATTAGCGTTTCATGCAGTCTCATTGCAATATCCAAGGATTCTCCCTGAGTTGTAATCTTCTATTGTGACAGTGCAACCCTTAAGTGAGACAAGAGCAAAGCCACGAACCATTCACAGTGTTGCCCATCTGTCAAATTCATATTATCTTCGTGGATTTTACAATTCAATCTTTGATCTAACTCCGAAGGGGTCTCATCTGGTTTCATCGCGATTTCCTTGAATCCAACAATCGACTACACCTCAGAATTAGGCCTACTGAATTCTTTATTTAACGTGGTCTAGATCTCTGCCAGCATAGCTGCTTGGTTATCATTAGAGTACTTGATGTACCAGGTTAGCGCACGATCTTGCAAAGAACTAACCAATGTCGCCTTCTTCATGTGATCATCCGCGATGCCCTGAGCTTCCCATATAGCCTTTATGACGAACCAAATTTGGTCTAAGTCCTCATTCCCTACGCCCTTGAATACAGGTAGTTTTATGGAGTTCGCCATATTGAATAGTGGAGGTGGCGGTGGTGTGGGTGATGGGGTGAGCAGTGGAGGCAAGGATGGAGGTGGTGTGAATGGATGTAATGAGGGTGGAGGTGGTGTAGGTATTCGCGGGAACCGTTGTCTTATCAACTAATTAGCGCTCAGGGGAGAAATCTGTGGTGTTCCTTCATCATCACTTAAAGGAGGTCCAATCAATGGGCTATACTTAGGACCTTTTCTTCCTCCATCCCTGAAAGGTTTTCTACTTTACGTATCTCCAAACATCAAGGTAATTTCATAATCGACTATTCACAAAAGAGCATCTTAATCCAAGTATTTAGTGATTTTAAATACTTACCCCGTGCTCCTTTGAAGAAGCAATGCTCTGCTTCACTATAACTGACACAGGTATCGATAGCTAACTCGGTCACAAATCCTCCTATGATGCGGTCAAGCCAATGGTCAATAGTGCACGTGATCTTATATTCAGAAGCTTCCAACCTCCTTACTAGCTCCGATGTCCAAACAATCGGCTTGTTAAGCCTCCACCTTCCTTGACCATTTTCCAACTTCATGATCCACTCGTATAACTCAACCGGGAAGGAACAGAAGAAGATTTCTTGTATTTTTGTGTACAGGTATCTGTCCAACCATTGTTCTTTCATCAATCGCGAATTATTTTTTTCTTGTGTTGTGAATTCATGGATCTTTCTATCAAACTAGGTTTCAATTTCTTTCTTATTTCGATTCCAATGATACGACATCACACATCACCCATTCAAATCCTGGTCTCGACAATAGAACCATTTAATGGCTTGATGGGCATTGACCCAGGTTCAGTCTTATACAAAAATATCGTCACCTTGATTATTTGTAGTCGGTATGGGTCTATCACCACCTATACCAGCCTCCTAAGCATGTCTCAGACCTCAACTCTTCAAAACAAGCTTTGGCAATGAGAGAAAGACATCAAAAAAGCAATGTAACTCTGGTTCCGCACTTTCTCTCACTTTTTCCTGCGGGCCCGCACCTTTTTTTCAGAGTATCTGCGTACTTATACACTCTGTATGTAAAGGGGAGGGTGTGTACCCCTGTGAAAGTCAAAAGGCACAATTTTTATCTTGAAAAACTCACGTTGGGTTAATTCTAGAGGTTTCTAGAAGGAATTTTGACGTGGATTGTTCGCTCCAAAGTGGTTCATGCATCCCATAAGAGAAGGAGATAATCCCTTGTTAGGAGGAGCTATCCCTTTGAAGGAGGATTCTATCCCTTTGAAGGAGTACCTAGTAACTGACCTCCATTGCACTATAAATTGAGGCATTGGGTTAGTGGCTAGAGAGGTTAGAAGCTGAACTTTTCAGGGTAAATGCTAGTGAAATCAGACTTCCTATTTGAGCTTAAGAGGAGAGATCACATACCTTTTTGGCTTCATTGGGGAGTGAGTGAAGCTTGTCAAAGTAGAGGAGACTTCTTGTTGGACCCTGGGAGGAGCTTGTACAGCGTCAAGGCAAAGGTTGTAAAGTTCTTCTTCTTTTGAATTAATACAATCAAGCTCATTTTTCTCAACAAGTATCTCATGTTATTTGTTTCATGGACTCCTTGACTTTCATGTTAAATATGTTTTATAATACTGGTTATTCAGGTGCTATTTAATCATTTGCCTTGTTTGTTTTTGTAGGTTTGTGACAAAGGAACTTACTTGGATCAAAGGAGCGAAGGCATATCCAAACTTGCGTTGGACATGAGGTAGGCCTTAAACACATTTGGTTGCCATTATTTATAAAGCGCATTTAGAGAAAGATAGTGTCTGGTTGGTTTGTTTGTCATTAGGTCTTCATTAGATTCTAGGAAGGTCTATCTTGTCCGCAAGATCGACTCATTCCGCGTGACAAAATGGCGACTCCACTGGGGACTTGATTTTTTTCCTCGTTTTTCTTTGACTTGAGAAACTTGCCTTTTTGTTTCTGTTTTTGGCTTGTTGTGTGTGGCTTTGGGTAGACTTAGTAGATTTAGCTTTGTTTTTTATTTTTCATTACTTTGGTCAAAGTCCGCAGTCTGCGCGTGTATCACAGTGCGTACCTGTATGCACTTTTACTTTGTGCATAGAGCGTACCCGCACCTGTGTAAACTCTGCACCTGCGTACCTTGGTAAATTTTTGAAATTTTGACTTTTGCTCTTGAGTTAGTTTTATTTTGTTTTTGTAGTGGTTATCCTCTGCCCATACTTGCATGTGACTGGTTGAAATCTTTCCTTGGTTTAATTTCATTAGCATTAGGGTTTTAGGTGAAATTCCTAGGTGTTTTGCTTGTTGGGTTTGTTTTTCGATTTGGTTGTGTAGTGGCTCTGAGCTTAGAGGCTGTAGGGACTTCAGATCACCTTAGTGTCTACCAGTCTTCTTGTGAGTTTGACCATTTATGAAATCTCCCCTTTTTGAGGAATCCGCTTTGAGTTTTCTCTTTACAAAACTTCGAAAAGCTTGTGATTGAAAGTTTGGATTTTCATTTTCAAAAAGAAAACAAAATTGGTTGTTCTTGACTTATTTGTGATTCTGGACAAATTGGTCCTTGGTTTGCTTATATCCAAGTAAAACATCCTCAAAAAGACTTTTGTGAGCTTTTACTTCAAATAGGTTTTCATAGTTTGTAGACCTTAAGTTTGCTTTATTCATAGTTTTCTCAAAGATTGATTTGCTTTAGTTATAGTTTTGAATGTTTTTTAAAATATGAAAGATCTCTTTTGAAAAAGTTTGCCTTGGTAGCATTTGAGTGTTCAAATGAAAAAGGGAATTCTTGTGAAAATAACTAGTTGTCTCGTTTTGAGTGCATTGGAACGAATACTCTTCTTTTGATTTGATTGTTAAGAAAGAT
>APFE031140915.1:408996-433303 GCA_000404065.3 Pinus taeda
CTTAAACACATTTGTTTGCCATTATTTATAAAAGCACATTTAGAGAAAGATAGTGTCTGGTTGGTTTGCTTGTCATTAGGTCTTCTTTAGATTCTAGGAAGGTCTATCTTGTCCGCAAGATCGACTCATTCCGCATGACATTCAGCATTATCCAGCTAAGCAAATCCATACACTACTGGCCCTTTCGGCATCAGCTCGCGGAGCGCGGATCGAAGTCTCACCCGAAGCAGTATGGGGGGGATGCAGGAACCAAGTTTCTGCACCCTGAGATGGTCATGATACCGCTCTATACTTCTTGGTCCTGCCTTTGTGTAAATCAATAAACTTTTAGGGCTTATCGATGTTCCTTCTCTTCTATTCTTCAGTACCTTTGCGAAGGTATCCAACTGATCTTTGCGCAACCCTAACCTGAGGTCCAGGCACTTATGCACCTCTGTGACTACATTACTGTATAAGTTCCCAAGTTATCTTAAGTGTTACTTAATCTACCATGCATTTATAGTTACCTTCACGTAATCCTTTATTCTTGCTTGCGTTCAATTAACATATATAATTGAATACATTCGCACATTAAATAAGAATTATAATGTAAACCCAGATCATATCATAATATAATCAGATGCCTTAAACAAAGACAAAATAAATAGTGATTTGTAGAATACTTCTCTTTATTGATATCTCAAGTTTAGTACAGACTCTATCCACCCTACGTGCACAGCTGTACGGGTCCACGCACTCAGCTATGGACTTCCACCCTAGGCCTTTGCGCACTCAGCTACAAAGCCTCTACCTACACTAAGAATCAAGAACACTTAGAACTTTTTACCCAAAACTCTTCTTACTACCACTATTCCCCCTTAGACTCTTCTAAGACTCCCTTTTTATAAAATCCCATGGTTTGTGAACCATGGGTAGATATTTACAACCGACATGGGACTTTACAAAACAAGGGTGGAAAACCCTTTGACATCTTCATGCTTCGTGACCACAAAATGCAGAGACTTTACATATTTATTACAAAATTTGGGCCTTCTTCCCCAAAACATGGCCTTTTAGCCCCAAAACTAGCTCTTGGAGGACCCCATTCCCAATGGCAAGTAAGCCTTATGGTACCTAGAGAGGCTGAAAAATTTAGTCCATCTTAGTCCTACATGGATAAATTGCCTTGGTTAGGAATCTAGTCCATGGCATTGCAGTGCCTAAAATTTTTCATGGTTCATGTGTTCTTAGATGTTCCTTGTACTTGTGAATACCTCCCTATTTAAGAGGGAGTGTTGAAAAATGTAACTAGGTTTGGCCTTCATAAATTTATTGGAGTCACAATGAAATGTACTTATCAAAAGGATGAAGAAAATATTATTATTATTATGACTTATTAAAGCATGGGTTTCATGCTTGGGTCATCTTATTTTAGGTCAAAGTCCCCATTGAGGACTTCTAGGATTTATTCTAAGTCATTAGAGTCATTGTTCGTTAAAAGAGACCCTTCTTGGGATTTTGAATCATGTAAAAATAATTATTTTTTAGTCAAAAATGAATTTAGTCTCCTCCATACCAAGTCGTCCTCAAGAAGATCAAGTCGGTCTGAAGAAGATTAATTTAGCCTCCTTGGAAGGCTATATATATAAGGTAGTTTGAATTCATTTGGAGCATCTCACTCTCTCACATATAGTCCGATATCTAAAGCTCGAATCTTGGAAGTGAAAAGTTGGAAAAGGGCTGGAAGGAGAGATGGAAAAGTGTATGAGTTTTTGGAGGAAGCTAGAAGACACCAAGATCAAAAGTTTGGGCCAGCTCTCTCCCACTTCTAAGGTGTATCAAGGGAGAATAAATTTTTCCTAGTCTAAGTCGAAGTTGTTATTGCTGATGCCACTCGGTCGAAGTTGCTACTGCATGTTGATGATGCTAGGTTGAAGTTGCTTTTGAAGGGTTATCATCTACAAGAAGTATTGATGGTTGACTTGGTGTGGAGGAAGTCTTTGTCTAGGTCAAACTATTGAAGGAAGAATTATTGACTGGTTTTTCCCCTGGATAGGGGTTTTCCCCTGGTTGTCCACCTACATTTGTTATCCTTGTGTTATTGTTTTGATAATTTCTTGATGAACTAAAAGATAAAAGAAGAAGATAAAGATAAAAGAATCACAAGTAATTATATATATAAGAAAATATTTCTTCTTTTTTAATTTTCTAATAGAGATAAGGTTCCCAAAAGGAAAGGAACAAGAGGGGATTTTTTCTAGGATGATTCAAAACAAACTATAGAGAATCCAAAATCAAGGATAAAAGAGAGTGCACCCTAATGGGAATGAACATGCTGGAAGGTAAGAAGAGAAATTTAGGGAGAAAGCAAAAAGAGAAGGAACACGAGGAGCTCTTTTCTTATATAATTCAAAGTAAACTATAGAAAACCCATAAAAACTCAAGGAGAAAAGAGAGGGTACCTAAATGTGAATAAACAAGCTAGAAGATAAGAAGAGAACTTTAGGAAGAAAGCATAGTGAAGGAACCAAAAAGGGAACGAGGGGGAGAGAATTCAACAAGAGGAGATGACAAGTGGGGAGAAGTAACCTACCACAAGAAAGGGTGAATCCAAATGATAAGGATTAGCCAAAAAGATGAAGTAAATTAGACCTCAACTATAATGAAGTTGTCAAAAAATTAATACATTTTGTGAGCTAAAATACACTGCACACCTCCACAGAATAAATGAAGAAAGCATTGGCTTGAATGACTAAAGTTCCAAGTCTAGACATAAGAAAAAAGAAAATTTGGGCCATACAAAGATGGTTTTTTGACTTAAACTTTTGCAATTTTTCTTCCCTAGGGAGATTTGTTCTCATTTGCTCCACATGTTTTGCATATTCCATATGCCATGAGTGTTATGAATTGCAAGCAAGAGATCTCAAGGTCTAGTCCTCAAGCTAGTTTCTATATAGGTATTATTAGGCCTCACTCAATTACCCTACTAGGTTAGGTTGCCAAAACTAAAATGATCTGGTTTACTCTAGGTGCCACCCTTGAAATGAGGGGAGGTACCCAAAGGGTTTCCCCAAGAAGTGTGAAAGAAAAAAAAGTTCTTTGCATATGACATATCATAAGAAAATAAAGCAATTAATTTACCCACCTCCTTTCATGTCATCATATTTATCATATTTAAACCAATGCAGAAATAAAAATAGAGAGCGAAGGAAGATCTGTTATTTCACATTCCCTAAAAAGACATGTAACAAATGTTGGAAATACTAGGGGGGGCGAATCAATATTTCTTTTACAATTTTTTTTTTTTTTTAAGTTTTATATCAATTATAAACTGAACACAATATGAACAATAAAAAATAAGTAATTCTATTAATCATATATATTGAGGACTCCAATCCTCATTTTACAATAAATCAAGTACAATAATGTTTATGGATCCAACCCTATATGAAGACACCGATCTCCAATCAACCAAGTTCCAACCTATACTTTGCTAAGCACTGACTTGGAATTCACAAGGCTCCAACCTTGTCTCTATGAGGCACCAATCTCTAGGGCTCCAAACCTTTCACTGGTACAGGCTCCAACCTGATCTTCTTGGGGACTCCTATCCTCTAGGGATCCCACCCTATACTTCAATTTGCTTCAGTACTTCAACACTTCAATATACATCAATGACAAATTTTAGTAAGTGTCACTAATACTCTTCATGATACCTAAAAATTATTCTTCAATGTCACTCCATGAGGACCTTCAATAATGTACCATTCTCGCCAAGGATGCCTCCCAGATTAGCTTTAAGATGTTTATACCAAGTCTTCAAGATGCCTCCAAGTAGCTTCTACAAATGCTTTCCCAAGATATATTCACAATATATTCAACAAGCTTCTTGATGTTGGATTCAAAGGATTTTCTCCTATACTCCTTAAGAAGTCTTCACTTCAATAAGGCTACTTCAACATGTATCTTTTTTTTCCTCCAATAATCCTTAAATATCACTTTAAGGTCTAATCAAGGTTTCTTCAATAAGGTGCTATAGAACTAGCTTCAAAATATGATTTAGGTTGATACTCCCCCAAAGTTTATTCAAGCCTCCTCTAGAAGGTACTTCAATATATTCTTAAAGTATTCTAAACATTTGATCCACAAGACTACCACAGACTCCTAATTTTGTCCACTATCCGAAGTTCGAATCGATGTGTTATTTACTGTCCAAAGCTCCAAGTTCTCCACATGTCAAAAAGACCTCAGTACTTCTTCATTGTTCAGTATTGTCCAAAAGATGTCCTACTTAAGGATTCTTCAATGGCTACTCCAAAATTCAATAACTGATGTTCAATATTATTTCATCAAGTCTTCAAATTCTCTTCAAGATATGTTGGCTTTAATCCTTCTTGAAGGTCAGCACCAAATCCGCACAATGCTACAAGGTTTTCTTCAAGTCATTTCATAAGAGCTGCTCCAAATAACTCTTCAACAAGAGCTTCAAATATGCTTCCAATATTTTAAATCTGCTCCAAATTGGGAACCAAATTTGCCCTCAAATTTTCCAACCATTGTCCTCAACAAATTCAAATCATACACAATTCTGAATTGTTAAGAGATGTTACAGGTTTTAGGTTTTAGGTACAAGTCAAAATTCTTTTCCACAGATCAAGTTCGAGCCTCCACAATTACTATCCTTAGGTCCAAAGTTATCACAGGCTTGTGATCATAGTTCCAAAGTCTAAGCCTCCACAGTTACTAGCCTTAGGTCCGAGCTCCAATGTTAAGAGTTTGCTACAGGTCCAAGCCTCCATAGGCTAAGTCTGAGCCCTCCATAAACCTTAGAACCAAAGTACTTTTCTGGTCTCGAAGTTGAGATATAAAGGAAAGGAATCTAGATCAAGTCTTACTCCAAGGGATGCCCAAAAACTCACGAATTTACCACGGAAAATGTTATAAAATATATCCAACAGAAAACCAAATGTTCAATTTCTGCTCCATGAAACCACATAAGTAAATTTCATCCTTCTTTCTAGTTCACAAGTTGTGAACTACTCATTATTTCTATGTCTCTTATCTGAGTTGTTCACTGAGTTTAATACTTAGAATGATGAGTTCAATTTGATATTCATACACGTTTTGATTTTTTTTGCAAAGAGACACATCTTTTGGAGGAGGGGCTGACTTGTATATGTAGGCTTATGTTGGCTAGGTTAAAAAATTATTATATTCCAACTTGTAAAATAATTTTCTCTCGACCTATAAGGAGTTAGAAGGTGTGTAAGTGCTTGTTGGGAATATCTCAATGTATTCTATGAGCCTATGCTAATTCCATCCTTAATTAAGGTCATTTCACCATCAATAAAATAATATTTATGAACTGCCATTATTATTTCATCCATGATAACCTTTAGGGTTTTATCATTATGTTTTGGCTCATTCTTCATAGAATTAGGGTTCCAAGTTTAGGACCTACAAGATAAGTGCTTCTTCACTCGTGTTCTTTATTTGTTAGGATTAGGGCATCTTCAGCAAGGCTAGGGCTTCATCATATTTTCCAACCGACATTCATTCATGCATCAACCTTTAGACTTAGGGTTTCCATTATATGTCTTGGATAATGTTAGGGAATCATGTAGTTATCAACCATCATTAATGACACATGGGACTAGCTTCAAGAATTCTATATATCATATTTACATCAATGACAGCCTTTATCCAACAATCTCCCCCTTTGTCATTGATGGAAATAATCCCCCCCTTTCAACATTCTCTCCCCCTTTACCATCAATGGAAAATGTGGTATATAGCTATGAATTTTTCTATCAAATTCTTCCCCTATCATGCTTCTTCTTGTTATGTTTCTCCCCCTATCATCCCACTTTCCTTCTTTTTGTAAATATGGTACAAGAGATATCTTTGTGTTTCTTCATGATAAACCAACTCCCCCTTCCCACATAAACCCCTATTGATCTCCTTTTTTCTTATGGAACCCAAGAAAAGAAATAATACTTCCTTGTGATAAAGTTGAAGGCATCTTAAATAATGCATGTGTAGTGGGTACAAACGATCACATTCTTCATTGGACTTACTCCCCCTAAACTTTGCATGCTTAACTAGTCAAGATTTTCTACAAGATATCTGAGTGATTATTTATCATAGCCATAAAAAGATGTTTTCATGTCCACATGTGACTTATCAAGGATTGGATCTTGCAAGAATAATCAAATGCCACAAGCTCCCTCTAACAATATGCATGGTCTTCCTTTTTGGCAGAATTTCATCATCAAAACTTGGAATATTATATTTTCCAAAGATGTAGTCATCATGTTAACAACATGAATTGTTGTTTTCAGTATTCAAGACACATCCCACGTGATATCCTTGTGGTTAAACTTTCTTGCTTCTCAAAACTTGTTTGAACTTCTTTTCATGCTTGGTTGTTATGTTTTTAGCTTGTTTAGGAGCCCAATTCAGGTTACAATTATGAGCCATATAACCGATATTATGACATTTGTAGCATTTTATTTTGTACATAAATGAGGAGGCATAATTTATTCCTACAAAGTTGCTTCTGGGAGGCTGATGAGGACCATTATATTTTTCCTTGTTGCATGCCCTACAATCCTTTGCCATGTGCCCAAAATTTGTGCAAGAGTTGCAATAACCAAAAATATATACTTTAGTACCTGGAGGATGGAGATTTCCTTGATGTACTCATAAGGTAATTTTTCCTTAAAATCCTTTGATCAAATTTATTACCTCTTGCATTCTTGACACCTACATATCTTCTTGGAGTAGGGTTTTTTCCAATTTCATCTTGACTTTTCTCCTTGCTTTTGCTAGAGTTGGGGGCATCAATATTTCTTCCAATATTTTTCACATTCTTGTTGTTTGAAGCATTAGTGCTTGCATCATTTTTGTTTGAGGGTTCACTTGCATAACCAAGACCTGATTTATCAAGGGGGATCTTTGATGACTTAGGATATCATCCAGGTTTTGAGAGATCTTTAGATTCTTATTCAAAAAGTCAACTTCTTTCCTTAGGAGATCAATTTCTTCTGTCATCATCTTGCATTCTTCATCCTTCTTTACTAGATGGTTCTCCATTCCTTCCTTCATCCTCGTTGCTTCACATGATTGGGCCTTAAGTGAGGTGATATATAATTTTAATTTTGTGATACCTTCATCCTTTTCTTCTAGTTGGCATGTCATAGCACTTCTTTCCCTTTCAACTTCATAAACTTGTTCTTCTAGGAGGGCCAAAAATTCCATCACCTTTTCAGCTCCTTGTGCTTGTTTCTTTGCTTCTTCCAGCTAAGATTTAAGAGAGGATATTGATGAGATTCAATATTGCAGAAAGGATGCTGCAACTCCTAGGGATACAAACTTTACTTTATCAACTTGGGGTTTCATACAAATTGGAGGCGGCAATGTTATATACACAATAGATGCAACATTCTACTCATATAACTTCTCAACTGGGGCGCTAGACCACTAGGGTTCTAAACCAGTCTTCTATTAACTAGAAGGAGTTTAACTAATGACAGTGAATGTAAAGCTAGTTCTAATGAACAAAAGTAAATTCTTTCCTATTTAAGAAATGAAAGTTGTTGAATGATAAATGCAATCAAATGCCATAAATCATCTAATTGGGAAATAACACAAATTACTTGCAGAAAAGAACTAGACTAACTGTGCAATTGATCATCTAGATATTTGGACTATATGGACATGCGAAGTTGTTTTATCATTATATGATTTATATATGTATCCACTAACTATTTCATTTTGTATTTGCAGAAAAAGAGTCTTTTAATTTCTAAATTCATAAATGTAAATTGCTATGCTTATTTTGATTGATCTTGGAGGGGGGAAGGTATGGGAGAGTTGATCTCAAGTGGAAATGATAGAAATGGAATCCAAGATGAGGACCTAATCTAATCTCATACTTGCATTTCTGGTCAAAATAGGGTCAAACCGGATGCTACAGGAGATCTTGTAGCTACTACTGGAGATCCTGTAGTTGTTACAAGAAACTACTACAAGATGTCCTAGTTTGCTACAAGATGTCCTGGTTTGCTACAAGAAGTTACTTGAAAGATTTAGGAGGGAAAGAGTGGTGGAATGAAGTGTTGGAGAGTGTATGACAGTGAGAGGAGGTGTAGGGAAGGTGCACATTGCCCGAGGCTAAGCCCAACACTCCAAGGAGGTTGGATTTTCCTGAGGTGGCTGCTTGATCTAGGTGGATGTTGGTTGCCACTCACTTAGTCCACCTAGACCCCCCAATCAGCTTCATCTGTTTCCTTGTTCATTTTAGTATTTAATATTTTTAGTAGTTTTTCGAGTTCTGAACATCTGGAGTAGTTTTGACCCCCCTAAACGACATTTTTTGGGGTTCATGGTAGGCCCATAGCCATAGGTAGGGGCCTATAGTGAAACCTGTAGTACTCGACGAGACCTTTCCAACAAGGTATCATACATACCAAATGGAGATAATATGACCAAGTTATGACCCAGGGAAGTTGGTTGCCCAACTAACCCCAACGAGGCCCACAAACTCTTGGCGTTACATCTCCCAGGGTTAGGGTTTTGGTTGTTTAGGGTTTTATCATGTTTTCCAATAATAAATAGGCCCTTGAGCCTCATTATAACACAGTTTAGAGGCATGTAGCTACCACATCTCTTCTCAGAGATAAGCTACCATCGATCGAGCTATCTTATTTCCAATTTGTTTGTAAGTAGTTCAATATTTTTCTATTAATGAAATGAAGTGTTTTTCTACTACATCTCTGTGTTTATGATTATATATGTAAGTTGTTACGTTCCTGTTTAAGTTTGGATCAGTGGTATCAGAGTAGTCTTCTCTTTCTCTATTTTTGTTTGCATGTCCCCAACGAGGTTAGGGTATAAGGAGTTAGGGCTTGATCTGGTTGAACCATTGCAAGATCAGCCTCACGAAACCTGACGACCTCCCATGGTGGAAGAAAATAAATATGAGGGGGAAGGAGATCCTTCCAAAATTTTTCTCGGGGAATCCCTCGAGTGAAATAGGGACGCAATGATGGATAACTTTGCCCAGATACTTTAATAGATACCCAAAAGTGATGCATCTTCATCCAAAAACCACTCTAGAGGTGCCACTCCTTTCAAGGTACAAGTTAACTTTGATATTCCCATATTCGAAGTCCTGATAGATGTAGATGCCATAGATAAATGGTTAAATCTATTGGAGGGATATTTTCCAGTTCATGACTTTTTCAATTGGGAAAAGATTACTTTTGCACTTTTCAAAGCCACCCCACACGCCAAGGACTGGTGGGAAACCTATAGTGAACAAAAGGACGAGAGTGAATCATTGTTATTTTCGGTCACAACGACTTGGAATTCTTTCCGAGATGCCATAAAGGAAAAATATTACCCTATCAGGAGCTATGAAGACAAATACATAAAGTGGACCACACTACAACAAGGAAGGGACGAAGATGTGCCAGAGTTCACAAATATTTTCCATGCCCTTCACACAAAGTTGGGTATCAAGGATACTGAGCAATATTTGTTGTTCAAGTACCATGACTTTCTACACAAGTACATCTAGGATGAGATGGAGTTCCTGGAAATTTCCTCACTTGGCACGACATATTGGTACATTGTCAAGATTGAGAAAAAGTTTAAACAGAAGAAGCAGGACTTTGGATCTGCAAATCCATAGCAAGGAAAAGGCACCCCCAAACCATAAAAAAAGGACCAAGCCAAGGCAGGGCTACCCAGGACAACTTGTCGAATCTGCAAGCAAAGAAAAACACCACGAAGATGAAGAAGGACATGGGAAAATGGTGTGAGTTCCATAAGAGCTCCACTCAGGCCAAGCAGTCACTGGTGGCTGAGCTGAAGGCTTGCAAATCAGACGCACGTTCCGACTCTTAATCAGAACCCGATAAGGGAACTAATAAAGGGAAGTATATCATTGATTCAGAGCCTAGTGCCACCGTGGCCACCACCAAGATCCACAAGATTGAGCCTGAAGATCCAGAGGAGGGGGAAGGCCTCTTCCACTCACAAATGTGGGTGAAGGGTTCTCTGCTGTAGTTCATTGTCGACAACGAGAGCTAAAAAAACCTCATTTCAACAGAGGTCATGAAGTGATTGGGCCTAAAGATTACAACACATCCACAACCGTACACCATTGGGTGGCTTCAACAAGGATGAGACCTTCGCGTCAGCCAACAATACTGCCTTCCCTACAACATCAGGCCCTTCACGGATGAGGTATTGTGTGAGATTGCTCCTCTTGAAGTTTGTGATGTAGTGTTAGGACAACCATACTTGTGGAAGCGACAAGTTGTATATGATTCTATAACTCGCTCTGTGATTATTACTTTGGCTAATATGTTGTATAGGATACCAGAGGTAGCCCCATTTACCGCCATATCTTTGATCACTGTAAAGAAATGCTATAAGTTAATTTCCCAGACTAGGAAATTTGTTTTCCTTGTGATTCGCCCCCAAGGCAAGAGGAAGGTTGTGGCCACAAATTCTAGGCAAGGATCCTCTTCACAAAAAAAAACAAATGGACAAGGTCATGGAGGAGTACAGAGATATTATTACCTCACCCATAAGGGTACCTATAAACTCTCAGGTCAAGCACTCCATCGATCTGACCCCATGTGCACCACTACCCAATGGGCCCATATATCGATGCTCTATTATGGAGAACAATGAGATCAAGAGGAAGATTTAGGAATTATTGCAGAAAGGGCACATCAGGCCATGCTCATCACCTTGTTGGAGCTCGATTGTATTGGTACAGAAGAAGAATGGGACTTGGAGGCTCTGTAATGACTATCGAACGTTGAACAAGATCACTATCCGGAATAGGTACCCAATCCTGTAGATTGATGACCTTTTGGACTAGCTCAAAGGGGCCAAATATTTCAGCAAGACTTGACTCGAAGTTAAGTTATCACCAGGTGCATATTGAACCCTTTGATGTGTGGAAGACTACCTTCGAATCCAAGGAGGGACTTTTCGAATGGTTGGTCATGTCATTCAGATTAACGAACACCGCTACAAAATTCATGAGACTGATGGACGAAATCTTGCAACCCTTCACCAATGCATTGATGGCGGTGTATTTAGATGATTTGTTTATCTTCAACTAGAGTTGGGAAGAGAACCTCCACCATATTCGATAGGTCCTTAAAACCATACGACAATACAAGCTATGTGCTAACTTGGGGAATGCACCTTTGGTCTGACGTAGGTTCAATATGTGGGATACATCATTGATGAACAATGTGTACATGTGGACCCATCCAATATACAATTCATTCAGGATTGACCAACCCTAACCACTCTAATAGAGCTCTGCAACTTTTTAGGTCTTGCTAATTTTTACCATAGCTTTGTGTTGGGGTTCTCTCATATCACTTGGAATTTAAGTCAAGTCAACAAGGGCAGGGTGAAAGCAAAGTTTTTTTGGTCAGAAACCCAACAAAAAGTGTTCTCCAATTTGAATAATCACCATTGTTTAGCACCAATGCTCACATTACCATACCTGCAACAACCATTTGATATTGAGACAAATTCCTCTGACTATGCTACTGGTGTGGTTCTTACTCAGCATGGGAATCAAGTGGCTTACCACAGTGAGATACTTTCAGAAAAAGTTTGAAAGTATACCACTTACGCAAAAGAAATGGATTCCATTATGAAGGCTTGCCATCAGCGGAAGCATTACATTATGGGGAAGGAAACTGTCATCCACACAGACCACCGACCTCTATAGTTCATACAAACACAAGGGAAGTTGCAGAACAATCGTCATCATAAATGGTCTACCTATCTGCAACATTTCATTTGAACATTAAGTATAAGAATGGAAAGACCAATAACATTGCTAATTTCCTCAATCGACCACCATTCATGGCACTGATCATTGTGTTTGACTCCTGTGGGCATGATACATCGGGGTGGCCACAGATTTACAAGAGTGATCTAGAATTCGACAACATATACCAGACACTCTTGGAAGGGAAGAAAGTTCCAAATTTTCACCTTCAGGATGCACTATTATGCCACATGGGACACATCTATGTTCGTTCAAGTGAGCGTGCCAAGATGATTTGAGAGACGCACTACAGTTAGTTCGCTAGACATTTTGGAGTAGAGAAAACAATGGTGGTATTACAGAAGTATTTTTATTGGACGAAACTTCCTCAGGATGTTGGGAAGTACATTAGATCTTGCACCACCTGCACCATTTCCAAAATAACCATCAAGAAGCAAGGCCTCTATACTCCTCTACCTACTCCTAGTTGACCTTGGGAATCTGTATCCATGGATTATATGTCGGACCTTCCTTCTACTAAGAACGACAATGATTGCATTTTCGTGGTGGTCGACAGATTCTCTAAGAAGGGCATCACGACGGTCTACAAGAAGAGTATCACAATAGAGGCCATTGCTAAGCTCTTCTTTGAGTGTGTGTGGCTACACTTTAGGATCCCACTTTCCACTGTCTCAGATTGGGACAACAGATTCCTAAGTTCATTTTGGTTAAGTCTTTGGTCGATGCTGGATACAAAACTTACTAAGTCCATGACTTTCCATCCCCAAACTAATGGTCAAACAGAGGTTTTCAATGGGATGATCATAAAAACTTTGTACATGTACAAATCGAAGCATCTACACACGTGGGATGGAAGTCTCCCCTATGTCCAACACAGCTACAACGAATCTATCCATAGCTCATCATGCCACAACCCCTTTTAGGTAGGGCTAGGATTTCAGCCATTATGCCCCATTGACGTGGCCATACCATTTGCATCCACTCAGGTAGATTTGGCTCACATTCAGTCTAAAGATGAAAGGGCTAACAAATTCATTGAGTGCATTCAACACATCGTCCAACAAGTCCATGATATATTGGACAAATCCAATGCTAAGTACAAGTAGTGCCATGATCATCATTGAGTGTCGCACAAGTTCCAGGTGGGTGAAAAAGTTTAGATAAATTTGTAGAAGGAGCACCTTGATGGACCCCACCTCAAGCTTCATCCACTCTGATATGGGCCATACACCATCACCAAGGCCATTGATGACAATGCCTTTGAGCTCAACATCCCACCATTCCTTGGTTTGCACCTAGTGTTCAATGTAGATTGCCTTCGACCATACTTTCCGCCATCGTTGGACACGTATGACATTACAGAACAAGTCACACCAATAAAGCTCAACCTCGACTACATGGAATAGGCCAAAACTGATCATATCATGGAAACACATATCAAGAACACTCTCCAACAGAAGATATAGTTATATCGAGTTGTCAAAGAAGGCCAACTCCTTCACCAGGGCAAGTGGTTCACCAGGGACTAGGTTCAATAGAAATTTCCTCACCTCATGGAGGCTTTGCATGCAGTGGGGACCATTTCTTCCTAAGTGGGGGGGGGGGGGGGGGGAATGAGCCAAGTGGATATTGGCAGCTACCCACCTATTTCTCCTAGACCCCTAGTTAGTTTCATCTGTTTCCCTGTTCATTTCAACATTTACCATTTTTAGTAGTTTTTCGGGTCCTAAACTTCCAGAGTAGTTTTGACCCCCTAAACAACGTTTTTTTCGGGGTCTGTGGTAGGCCCATAGCCATGGGTAGGGTCTTGTGGAGAAACCTTTAGTACTTGGTGAGACATTTCCGAAAAGGTATCATACGTGCCAAATGGAGATAATATGACCAAGTTACGACCCCGGGAAGTTGGTTGCCCAACTAACTCCAACGGGGCCCACAAACTTTTGGTGTCACATCTCCTGGGGTTAGGGTTTTGGTTGTTTATGGTTTTATCATGTTTTCCAATAATAAATAGGCCCTTTAGCCTCATTGTAACATAGTTCAGAGGCATGTAGCAACCACATCTCTTCTCAGAGATAAGCTACCATCGCTCAAGCTATCTTATTTCCATTCTGTTTGTAAGCATAGTTCAATAATTTTCTATTAATGAAATGAAGTGTTTTTTTTTGCATCTCTTTGTTTATGATTATATTTGTAAGTTGTTGCTTTCTTGTTTAATTTCATATCACTTCTCACGGTGACTACAAAACAGAGATTTGGACTATGGGTTGGTATGCCTTGGTAGAAGGTAGAGAAGACTTAGGTGAAGTTGGTTGGATGAGTTCCTCCATGTAGATCAACAATCCCTACAACAAATCCTGTTTTTCTATTCATTTATGCATTGCTACACATCAACATGGAAAATTTTAATTGAATTTGAGAAATATGATCTATCTATTTCTAATGACTAGATCTATGGAATGGAATGCCTTTTGAAGCTATAGAAAACTCAAGAAACAAAATAATAGTTGTAGGTGCTTCCAAGAAATCATAAACAATGATCTATCTAAAAAAGAACCCTAAGCTATGCACTAACCAAAAGATAACTCTATTTTAGGGCTGTGAAAATGGGACCCTCTAATCATGATCCCATGAGGGAGATGAGGAAGAGGCCACTGTCACAAGATTTTCTAGAGTACCTTCCTTCACTACTGCACCTCGGATCTACTTCCTCAAACTAATGGAAACAAGATTAAGCAATCATTCAAATACTTGCTAAGCTAAACAAAACATAAACAACTTTAGCAACTCACTATCATTTTAATCTAATAATACAGATACAAAAGAGGAACTTTTGTTGCTAGGGTTGGGCCTTAACTAAAGAGATTAAACCCTCTCAGTCAACTCAGTTTTGGATCAAGGTAAAATTTCTCATTATCATCAAAATGTCAAATACAACAATACAATAACAATCATAATGTTTCAGTTCAAATTGTCTCTTGGCTACATCAAAAAATTGAATCCTAATGAGTCCCGACTCTTTTATTTATACAAAACTGGAGCTCCCAACAACTCCATAGAAAATATGGAGACTTGTCTCCCTAACTCGAGAATGACTCTTTCTTAACTGTCACTAACTTGGCTACCAATCAACTCAGCTTGCTTGGCTACTGGTAACTCCGAGATGATGAGATATGGTGGTGGAATCTTTGAATGATTTGAGGAGTTAAGGAGGGAGACCAATCTCCTAAAATATCTTTTTCTTTCCCACTATGAGTTCCTACACTTAAGTCAACCCAAAACTGCTCCAATTCTCACATTTAATACATATTAGGCCACATGATATAGTAACTCACATTCACCCTTCTCACTAAGAAAAATATAACAAAATATGTAAATAAATGTGAGAAAATTCAATTTTAATAAGCTGGAGAGTGGCATTGTGACCCATATAGTTTACCTATTGATGAGCCTCATCAAAGACCTCTTCCTTGTATTAACCAATTTTTTCTTCAAGTTTGTTTAAGTCCCCATGTCTTTGTTCAAGATGGCTTGACAAAATTTCTTCCCTTTTATTTGCTTTATCTAATTGATTTGTCACAAATATGACTTCTTCATGATGCCTTTTCTTGTTTTGATGAAATTCCTCCTTTAGCTTGGTGAGCTCCTCATCTCTTTCTTGTACTTGAAACTTTAAGATGTCAACTTCCTTCCTTGTCTTGTCAAGATCATGGTCACCATCTTGTGCTTGCTTTTTGAGATTCTTATTATCATTTTTCAAACAAGTTATCTCTTCTAGGGCAGCTACAAGTTTTGTCTTCAAATTTATTTCAACCTATACTTCCAAAATTTCTTCATCATCATCTTCCTTTATACAACTGGTCCCTTCATTTTTGCTTTCATTTATCTTTTTTGGTTCATCTCGATGCTCCTTTTCATTATATTTAGTTTCCTTAATGGGTTTCGAATTTCCTTTATTTTCATCATCTTCTTGATTATAGGCCATGGTCAATGCTCCTTTTGAGTGAAGATCTTGAAGTTTGTCCCACATATCTTTTGTTGATGAACGTTTTTCTGCTTTGGCCTTTATAGGATTTGGTAGCCCACTCAATATCACTATTATTGCTATTGTACTATGTTTCTTGGATTCTTCATCTTCTATTCTACAACTAGAAATCATTGAATCCTAGACTTCAAAACTTTGATTCATTAGGAAATTCTTCATTCGCCTTGGATATCTCAAAGTTTCCATTAAACAATGGATCTTTCCAATTTGATTATCCACTGAGGAGGTGACACCTTCAACGAGGTTGTAAGCCTTCTTCCTTAACTTTGGAATTTGTGTTCTAAGGATCTACCTTCAATCTATTAGGTTATAAGTGTAGGCATTGGCTCTGATTCCAATTGTTGGAAATACTAAGAAGGGGGGTGAATCAGTATTTCTTTTACAATTGTTATTTTATCAGTTTTAGATCGTTTATAAACTGGGCACAAAATGAACAATACAAAAAATATAATTCTATTAATCAGATATATTGAAGACTCCAATCCTCTTTTTACAATAAATCAAGTACAATAATGTTTACAGCTCCAATACTAAATGAAGACATCGATTTCCAATCCACCAGGCTCTAACCTGTACTTTTCTAAGCACCGACCTGGACTTCACAAGGCTCTAACCTCTGGGGCTCCAACCTTATCTTCCACAAAGCTCCAACCTTGTCTCTATGAGGCACCAACCTCTAGGGCTCTGACGCTCTCATTGGTACAGGCTCTAACCTGATATTCTTGAGGACTCCTATCCTCTAGGGCTCCAACCCTATAATTCAATTTGCTCCAGTACTTCAATATACAACAATGACAATTTTTAGTAAGTTTCACCAATACTCTTCATGATACCCAAACATTATTCTTCAATTTCACTCCATGAGGACCCTCAACAATGTACCATGCTCTCCAAGGATGCCTCCCAGACCAACTTTAAGATGTTTGTACCAAATCTTCAAGATACCTCCAAGTAGCTTCAAAAAATGCTTTCCTAAGATGTCTTCACAATATCTTCAACAAGCTTCCTGATGATGTCTTCAAAGGATGTTATCCTATAATCCTTCAGAACTCTTCACTTCAAAAAGGCTACTTCAACATGTATTTTGTTTGTCCTCAAATACTCCTTAAAGATCACTTTAAGGTATAATCAAGGTTTCTTTAGTAAGATGCTATAGAACTAGCTTAAAAATTTTCTTTAGGTTGATACTCCCCCAAAGTGTCTTCAAGACTCCTCCACATGGTACTTCAAGATATTCTTAAAATATGCTATAAATTCTCTCCACAAGACTACCACATACTCCTAATTTTGTCCATTGTCCAAAGTATGAATGGATGTGTTCTTTACTATCCAAACCTCCAAGTTCTCCACCTGTCCAAAAGACCTCAGTGCTTCTTCATTTTTTAGTACTTTCCAAAGGATGTCCTACTTAAGGATTATTTAGTGGCTACTCCAAAATTCAAAAACTTATCTTCAATAGTATTTCATCAAGTCTTCAAATTCTCTTCAATGTATGTTGCTTTAATCCTTCTTCAAGGTCAACACCAAATCTGCACAATACTACAAGGTTTTCATCAAGTCATTTCATAAGAGTTGCTCAAAAGGAACCCTTCAACAAGAGCTTCAAATATGCTTCCAATATTTTAAATCTGCTCCAAATTGGCAACCAAATTTTCCCTCAAATTTTCCAACCACTGTCCTCAACAAATTCAAATCATACACAATTCTGAATTGTTAAGAGATGTTACAGGTTCGAGGTTTTAGGTACAGGTCAGAATGCTTTTCCACAGATCAAGTCTGAGCCTCCACGATTACTATCCTCAAGTCCAAATTTATCGCAGACTTGTGATCATAGATCTGAAGTCTAAGCCTCCATATCTACTAGCCTTAGGTCTGAGCTCCAACTGTTAAGAATTTTATACAGGTATGAGCCTCTACATGATAAGTTTGAGCCCTCCACAAGCCTCATAAGAGAAGTAATTTTTCTAGTCTCGAAGTTGATCCATAAAGGAAAGGACTTTGGATCAAGTCTTACTCC
Organism: Pinus taeda; assembly: GCA_000404065.3. Classification (NCBI taxonomy): domain Eukaryota; kingdom Viridiplantae; phylum Streptophyta; class Pinopsida; order Pinales; family Pinaceae; genus Pinus; species Pinus taeda. Next base: position 426,871 of record APFE031140915.1, read on the forward strand.
AGGGGATGCCCAAAAACTCATGAATTTACCACAACAAATATTCAGAAAATATATCCAACAAAAAACCAGATGTATCAATTTTTTCTCCACAAAACCACAAAAGTAAAGTTCATCCTTATTTCTAGTTCACAAGTTGTGAACTTCTCATTACTTTTGTGTCTCTTATTTGAGTTCTTCAATGAGTTTGATAATTATAATGATGAGCTCAATCTTATATTTATACATGTTTTGACTTATTTTTGCAAAGTGACGCATCTTTTGGAGGAGGGGCCGACTTGCATATGTAGGCTTATGTTGACTAGGTTAAAAAATTATTATATTCCAATTTGTAAAATCATTTTATCTTAGCCTATGAGGAGTTAGAAGGTGTGTAAGTGATCATTGGAAAGATATCAATGTAATCTACTAGCCTATGCTAATTCCATCCTTAATTAAGGTAATTTCACGATTAATAAAAATAATATTTGTGAACTGCCATTATTATTTCATCCACGGAAACCTTTAGGGTTTTATCATTATGTTTTGGCTCCTTCTTCATAGACTTAGGTCTCCGAGTTTAGGACCTACAATATAAGTTCTTCTTCACATGCATTCTTTGTTTATTAGGATTGGGTCATCTTCAAAAAGGCTAGGGCTTCATCATATTTTCCAACCAACATTCATTCATGCATCAACCTTTAGACCTAGGGTTTCCATTATATATCTTGGACAATTTTAGGGCATCATGTAGTTATCAACCATCATTAATGACACATGGGAACAGCTTTAACAATGTTAGATATCATATTGAAATCAATGGAAAACTTTATCCTACAACAAAATACAAGAAAAACTCAGTGAAGTCATTAGCTATTAGTTTCCTACATGTTCACTGATTTCATTTTGTACAATTAATGTAATTACACTATGAAAAGGAATAACGGATCTAGGACTCCTCCCAAAACATCCTACAGTAGAGCATGTCAAAGGTGCACCATCAAGCCCTATGGAAGCATATGTGTGAGTGCGACATATCAAGAGTTATTATGTGTGGAGCATGTAAAAGGGAAACTCTCCAAAAATAAGGATAGTATATCTCTTATGTGTAGAAAATCTACGAAATGGTGCAACTACTAATATGAAATATCTAAAAGATAATTTCTTTTCATATAGATACAAATATTCTCAACTTATTTTGCAATGAAATAAGAACCAAAATAAATATACAATCACACAATTTCATCAACAATTTTTTTCCAAGGAACCCAACTGGGAAAACCCTTTTCTTGACTGAGAATTTTATTGATGGACTAATGAGAAATAAATCTCTTACAAAACACTCTTGTTTCAATAAAGAATGAAATGATATCCCTACTTGAACTAGGCTTGAAATAATCTGCAAGAAACTTGATCCTATGCCTTCTTTTCTTGCTTAGATGAGCTTTGAAATCCTTACGCAAATCCTAGAAAATAAGCCTCTATTTCCTAGTGCATGAACCGCTCCTATTTCTTAGGAATATGCCCCTATTTCCTAGCTCATTCCCAAGGCAATTTTTCCTCTATCAAATCTCACACACAAGCTCCTTCTTGTTCTTGTCACTCTTACAAGCTCACAAAACATACTTGCACTCAAGAAGAATGATTACAATTGTGCCTTTGCTCTTCCTTATAAGCCATTCGAATGGCCAAACCTAGCAAGTCAATATTTTAGGAATCGAACTGGTGATTGAGTTGTTAATTGAGTTGAAGTGGCTCATGCAACTCGTCCTAAGTCTCGATTTAAAATTAGAGACTTGTCACTTGTCATTTTCCAAGTTAACGTGCACTTGAAGACAATGAACTTGGCCTTCCACCTTTGCACATTAGTTAACTACTTCATAAATCATCATAATTTGTAGGGATTCATCCTAAATCATAGGAATTCTTCCTAACTTATAGGAATTATCTCCTAACTGATAGGAATTCAAACATGCTAAGGAAGAACTCATTGAGGTCGTTTTGATTAAGGCACAAATCAAGGAACCCTTTCTCACTATCATTTTCAACACTCCCTCTTAGCGAGGAAGGTGCTTCTAGAAGAAGCTCATCCACCTAGATCTATTTCCAATACTACCACATTCTCTCTTGCTACAACTGCTTCCTATGAACTAGAATATTTCCTAGCATTCCTCTGTAGAACCTGATCTCAAGATCTATTATTTCCCAACATGTTATTCGAGAACATCACTTTAATCATAAGTTCCATGTACCCTGTGTACCTCTATGGCTGATTCCTTTGGTTGGAAGTGATGCTGGAAGATCCAACTATCTTGTGATCTCCCTTAACATAATCCTATGCCCACTTGGCTCAAACTCTCCCTATACTAGGAGTCTTTGATTGAGTGGATGCCTCCACTCGCCCTAGGCTATGCTCCTCATCATCTTGTTGGACATCCCAACTGCCAACTAGCTTAGACTCAAACTGAGATACTGGTTGAGGCTCTCTCTTGAAAGCTCTATCTTTCTCTTTCTCAACCACCACTTCTCTACTCCGTGCTTTCCTTGCCCTATTGCCCAAGGTTACACTTGTCTCTACTTACAACTTTTAAAGTCTTTTCACCCTCACACCTATATGCTTCTTATGTCTAGAAGTTAAGTGTTGGAGGTAAGCCTTACCTTTGCTAAATATGAAATCATATCCCTTGTCCTCAAGGGTAGCAACCAAAACAATATTTTGCCTCAATCCTAGCACATATAAAACCTCTTTGAGATGAATAGGATTACCTAACTCCCTCTAAAAACTAACATTACCAACTCCTCTAGATGCATATTGACCATCATCTCTTAGATCAATCTAACATTGCATGTCCTTCTCCTTCAGATGGATGAAACTCTTCTTATTCTCAGTCATGTGTAAGGATACTCCTTAATCAATATACCATATATTGCTATCTATTGAACTTTCCATGCAAGCAATCAATGAGAAATATTTCTTGAACAGGGAAGAAAATGCATCTAACTCTGGTAATGCAACAATATGATCCTTACTAGATTCCTTCTTATTTGGATACTTAGTAGCATAGTTCCCAAAGTCATGGCAATGGAAGCACTTGATCTTTCTTATGTCCTTCTTCTTGCCCTTTTGACTGGAAACGGCCCCTCCTCGGCCCTTCTTTCCCTTAGATTTACCTGCAAGAGCAAAATTATCCTTCTTAGTATCAATCTTTAAACCCTTTCCACTGCTGCTGGTAGAATCCCTAAGCTCCTCCAAAGTGAAATCACTCCACAAGCATTCCCAATATTATAGATTTTATTTTCTAGTTATTCAGTGAATGAAAGTTTTCCATTCCTTGGTAAATGCAGTAAGCTTTTCCTCACTAGCTCACTATCATCTGGTTTCTCTCCTACAGTTGCTAGCTCAACATGAATTTTTTAAACTCTGGTGAGATAGGAAGTTATATTCTCACCCTTTTGCATCTTAGTTTACCTCAACTTTTCCTTGACAATAATTTTACGATTCCCATATGGATCTTGGTGTAGCTTCAAAAAAAACATCCCACATTTCCTTTGTGGTATCCTTACCAGAAAAATGTGAACTATATGATCTCAAACTCCTTCTAGGATCATCTTCTTGGCTTTGTCCATCTCCCCTTCGAACTATCGTAACTAGTTTGGATATGAAGGTTTTGCAACAACTTTCTCTTCATAATAGTTCAGTCGAAACTTGTCCAACAAGAGTGACATCTGGACTTTCCAAACACCAAAGTTAGAGGTGCCATCAAGTCTATCTTTATCTCTCAACCTTGTTGTGGCCATCTCTTAAATTTGAAATTTTTGTGTTGGTCGATTATGTTCACAACTTTTATACCATGTCAAAAAATCCATGAAATTCTGCAAAAGCTAATATGAACGATATGAAAACTAGTTTCTTTTCATAAAGACACAAAATTTCTCTACTTATTTTGTGGCAGAATAGGAACAAAAATAAATACACAATGACACAATTTCAAAAATACAATTTTTTCTAGGGAACCCAATTGGGAAAATGTTATGAAACCGGCTCACAAAAAGATAGAAAAGATAGATCAACGCCTTAGAAATAAGCCTCTTCGAGGGGAAAACCTCCTTTACATTACACAAGTGAACAATTCTTAGATGATTCAAATGAAAAAACCTCCTTTCTATATAGAGGAGTCTAAGGGTCACAATATAACCAAAGTCGACTTAACAATAATAATATAAAGGCACAAAAATAACAATAATGGGATTCTATGGGGCACTATAATAACAATATGGGGACAATAGGGGCACAACAATAACAATAAGGGATATAACGATAATAGTAATGGGGGAATCACTAGTATTATAGGGACCTAACATGCCCCTCTCCTTTAAAAAAGTGTTGTCCTCAATGCTTGAGTAGTTCTAGATGCTTATGTATAAATTCTCATCCTCCCTTGTGGAACCTTCAATGGGTAAGTTCTTCCACTTGATGAGATACTCTGAAATTGATCGATTTCGTAGCTATCAAGTTCTTGTTTCTTTGATTTATTTAGGTTCCAATATGATTTTTCCTTCCTCATCAAGTTTTGGAAATATTGTTTGAACTGGAAGCTTGTCACCTATAACCTTCTTTAAGCATGAAACATGGAAAACTAGGTGCACTCGGGAAGCTACAAGAAGCTCCAATTTGTATGCCGTAGTACCTATCTTTTGCAACACCTTGTATGGACCATAATACTTTGGTGATAATTTATTATCCTTCTTAGTGTGCTTGAGGGAAATTTGTTTATATAGTTGTAGCCGTAGGAATACCCAATCACCTACATCAAAACTTCTTTTGTTGCGATGTTGATCTGCCTACTGTTTCATTCTATTTTGTGCCAAGGTGAGGTTATCCTTTAAGAATTGGAGAACTTGTTGCTGATGCTCGATGTCATCTTCCACTGCTTGAACCTTAGAATTTTCTCTTAAATATGACGTGATGGATGGTGGATGATATCCATAAAGTGCCATAAATGGGGTCATTTTTGTTGCAGTATGGGAGGAAGTGTTATACCACTATTCAGCCAGAGGTAACCATTTAACCCATTGTCTCTGTTTATCAGATACAAAGCAACGAAGATATCCTTCAAAACATTTATTTACTATCTTAGTTTGTCCATTAGATTGAGGATGATAATATGAGCTATGAGCTAACTGAGTACCAAGACAAGAAAATAATTATGTCCAAAAATTTCTAGTGAAAATGGGATCTCTTTCGCTTACAATAATCTTTGGGTTTCCATGTAGCTTTTGAATTATCTCCATAAATGCAGTAGAAATTGTACTCACTTTAAATGGATGAGATAATGCACAAAAGTGTGCATACTTGGTAAGTCTGTTAACTACCACCATGATAACACTATTTCCTTCAGACTTGGGTAAACCTGTGATAAAATCCCTTGAAACCTCCTCCCAGCATTGGCTTGGAATGGATAAAGGTTGTAATAGTCCTGGGGTCTTAATTGTTTCAACTTTATTTTGTTGGAAAACCAAACATTCCGCCACAAACTTTTGAATATCTGATTTAAGGTCATCCCAAAAAAATCCTTCTTAACCTTGTGGTAGGTTTTTAGAAATCTTGAGTGCCCTCCTAAGGGAGAGGTGTGCAATTCCCTAAGAATATTTTGTTTGAGTTGGGAATTCTTACATAGGTATAACTGATCCTTGTACCATAACAAATCATTTTTCCAGATAAATGTATCAGATGTACTGGGATCTTGTTGTATCTTTTGAATGAGTGCCCACACTTCCTGATCATTCTTCCATTCATCCCTTGCTTCATTTATCCAATCTAGTTGGATAATAGAAATGGCTCAAAGAAATGCTTCCACATCCTCACCCTTTCTTGAGAGTGCATCCGCCACAACATTTTTCTTCCATTTTTGTAGATTATTTCAAATTCATAACCAAACATCTTTGTGACCCATTTTTTCTTCTCTTTTGAAGATAATCTTTTTTCTAAAAAGTATTTAAGACTATCATGATCTGTTTTTACTCTGAAGTGTCTTCCCATTAGGTAGGGTTGCCATTTCTTAAGTGCATGTAGTATTGCCAACATTTCCTTCTCATAAATAGCTTTGTGTAAATACTTTCCTTTGTTTGGATGAAGTTCGAAAGCAATGGGTCTTTCGTGTTTCATTAAAACAACACCAATTCCATTTCCTAAGGCATCACATTCCACAATAAAGGTTTTTGTGAAGTCTGGTGTAGCTAAGACTAGTGCTTGGAACATTGCCTCTTTAAGATGTTCAAAGGCCTTCGTTGCTTCTGGAGTCCATGAAAATGCATCTTTCTTAATAATGTTGTTAGAGGTGTTGCTATTCTCCCATAATTCTTAACAAACTTGTGATAGTACCCTGTCAACCCAAGAAATCCTCGTAGATGCTTTATGGATGTGGGGATTTTCCATTCCTTAATGGTTTTAATTTTG